>WSYH01001782.1:0-89944 GCA_036426205.1 Ascaphus truei
TGTGCTTTATGTTCTGCTCCAAACTGAATGATATGTGACAAGCTCATTAATCGCATGTCCCGTTACGCCTGACACGCTCTCAATCACGGACTGGAGCTAGGGACACGAGACGATGCTTAGCACCTTATGTACTAAAGCAGGGGGGGCCAACACGTCCTCAAGGCCCCCAACAGGTCAGGTTTTAAGGATATCCCTGCTTCAGCACAGGTGGCTCATTCTGTGAATCAGTTTTTGACTGGCCAACTCCTGTCCTCAAGGGCCACCAACAGGTCAGGTTTTCAGGATATCCCTGCTTCAGCACAGGTGGTGCAGTCTTTGAGCCACTGATTAAGCCACCTGTGCTGTAGCAGGTATATCCTGAAAACATGACCTGTTGGAGACCCTTGAGGACTGGAGTTGGCCGCCCCTGTACTAAAGTCCCCCAGGTGCAAATCGTGAACCACATTGTACCACATTGTACCACACTGTACCACACTGTACCACACTGTACCACACTGTACCACACTGTACCACATGTACCACACTGTACCACACTGTACCACACTGTACCACACTGTACCACATGTACCACACGTACCACACGTACCACACTGTACCACACTGTACCACACTGTACCACACTGTACCACACTGTACCACATGTACCACATTGTACCACATGTACCACATTGTACCACATGTATCACATGTACCACATTGTACCACATGTACCACACTGTACCACACTGTACCACACTGTACCACACTGTACCACATGTACCACATTGTACCACATTGTACCACATGTACCACACTGTACCACACTGTACCACACTGTACCACACTGTACCACATGTACCACATGTACCACATGTACCACACTGTACCACACTGTACCACACTGTACCACACTGTACCACACTGTACCACACTGTACCACATTGTACCACATGTACCACATTGTACCACATTGTACCACATTGTACCACATGTACCACACTGTACCACACTGTACCACACTGTACCACACTGTACCACACTGTACCACACTGTACCACACTGTACCACATTGTACCACACTGTACCACACTGTACCACATGTACCACATTGTACCACATGTACCACACTGTACCACACTGTACCACACTGTACCACATGTACCACACTGTACCACACTGTACCACACTGTACCACACTGTACCACACTGTACCACACTGTACCACACGTACCACACTGTACCACACGTACCACACGTACCACATTGTACCACATTGTACCACATGTACCACATGTACCACACTGTACCACATTGTACCACACCGTACCACATTGTACCACACCGTACCACACCGTACCACATGTACCACACTGTACCACATTGTACCACATGTACCACATTGTACCACATTGTACCACACTGTACCACACTGTACCACATGTACCACATTGTACCACATGTACCACATTGTACCACATGTACCACACTGTACCACACTGTACCACATGTACCACATTGTACCACACTGTACCACACTGTACCACACTGTACCACATGTACCACATGTACCACATGTACCACATTGTACCACATGTACCACATTGTACCACACTGTACCACATGTACCACATTGTACCACATGTACCACATGTACCACATTGTACCACATTGTACCACATGTACCACATGTACCACATTGTACCACACTGTACCACATGTACCACACTGTACCACACTGTACCACATTGTACCACATGTACCACATTGTACCACATGTACCACACTGTACCACATTACCACATGTACCACATTGTACCACACCGTACGACACCGTACCACATGTACCACACTGTGCCACATGTACCACACTGTACCACATTGTACCACATTGTACCACATTGTACCACATGTACCACATGTACCACATTGTACCACACTGTACCACACGTACCACATTGTACCACACTGTACCACACTGTACCACACTGTACCACATTGTACCACATTGTACCACATTGTACCACATGTACCACATTGTACCACATGTACCACATGTACCACATTGTACCACACTGTACCACACTGTACCACATGTACCACATGTACCACATTGTACCACAATGTACCACATTGTACCACATGTACCACACTGTACCACACTGTACCACACTGTACCACATGTACCACATGTACCACATGTACCACATGTACCACACTGTACCACACTGTACCACACTGTACCACATTGTACCACATGTACCACATTGTACCACATGTACCACATTGTACCACATGTACCACATTGTACCACATGTACCACATTGTACCACACTGTACCACACTGTACCACACTGTACCACACTGTACCACACTCCAGTTGCTTTCATTGGATTTCCCTTTCTGTGATGAATCTTGTGCTGTTCTTTAGATTAACAGCTGGGAGACTCAAATAACTCGCAAACTGAATATTACTTGCAAATGTTTATCAGCGGTCTCGAATGTACAGCTGTGTGTAATAATTAGGCGTCACGTTATTGCATATTTTCATCATCCTGCGACCCATGGATTACCTCCATCCTGCGACCCATGGATTACCTCCATCCTGCGACCCATGGATTACCTCCATCCTGCGACCCATGGATTACCTCCATCATCATGTAACCCATGGATTACCTCCATCATCCTGCGACCCATGGATTACCTCCATCATCCTGCGACCCATGGATTACCTCCATCAGCGACCCATGATTACCTAACCTCCATCTCTGCCGCCATGGATTACCATCCATCACATGCTACCCCTGTTATTACCCATCCATCCTGCGACCCATGAATTACCTCCATCACTGGCGACCCATGGATTAATCCTCCATCCGGCGACCCATGATTACTCCATCATGCATGAACCCATGGATTACACCATCTCATGCTGTACCCTGATTTACCTCCATCACAAGATGCGAACCCATTATTACCTCCTCATCATCTATGACCCATGGGTATACCTCCTCCAATCATCATGCGTACCCATGGATTACCCCATCCTCTGCGACCTCATGATTACACCCTCCATCATCATGTACCCATGGATTAACCCTCCCATCCATGCAACCCTGATTACCTCCATCTATGCAACCTGATTACCTCCATCACCATGTCGACCCATGGTTAACCCCTCCATCAGCGACCCCTTGATTACCTCCATCATGGCGTCCATGGATTAGACCCCTCCATCATCATGTCAACCACCAGGATTACCTCGATCATGCGACCCATGTTCCCATTATTAACCTCCATGCATTCAGCTACCCGATTCATGCGCCACTTGGTACCCATGACCTCTCTACCATCCCAATGCGATCCATAGATACCCATATGGACCTTATCCTCCATCATCGACCTGGCACCATGGATTGGACCCTTTATCCAATATCATGCTGACCCATGGATACCTTAACTACCCTCCTCTAATGCGACCCATGGATTACCTCCATCATCATGTAACCCATGGATTACCTCCATCATGCGACCCATGGATTACCTCCATCATCATGCGACCCTTGGATTACCTCCATCATCCTGCGACCCATGGATTACCTCCATCATGAGACCCATGGATTACCTCCATCATGCGATCCATGGATTACCTCCATCATCATGCGACCCATGGATTACCTCCATCATGCGACCCATGGATTACCTCCATCATCATGCGACCCTTTGATTACCTCCATCATCCTGCGACCCATGGATTGCCTCCATCATGAGACCCATGGATTACCTCCATCCTGCGACCCACGGATTACCTCCATCATCAGGCATCCCAAACCAATTTGCTCGAGCCATATACAGTATTCCCCTCCTTCTCCTGCCAGGCATTGTGAGCCAGGCCGCCGCCTGGATAACAATACAGCACACACAGTGTGTCTGTTTCTTAGTAACTCCAGATTGATTTCTTGTTTTTACGAGGTGTGCACTTTGTGCGCACGCAATGATTTTCCCTGTGGCCAGTGTTCGTCCAGCGCGCTCTGAGCGTTTATTATCAATAGCACCCAATAATTCTTTCTTACAGGCCATTCAACTGTTACTTGATTTAAAAACCATGGTGCCCAAGCACCCAGATCATATTTGAATTTGCAGTGTATCTTTCCTGTATTAGAAACAGTGTATTAAAAGTAAGTTGTAACTTCCATTTTATGTATACAGTTACAATGTTGCAAGCAGAAAGAAGTATACTTTTGTTTAGAAAAAATCTGAACATCAATTCAAATATAATGGTGGATTCTGCAATGCTGTTTTATAAAAAAAAAATAAGGACAAAGATCATTATGAACAAAAAGGTGTTTAAAAGAATAAATATGTTTTCTGTTTTGATTTGCATGATTTTCAAGAAGACAGATTGCAAAACACAGCTCTGACAACGATTTGCATTTCTCAAAGTTATCACAATAACTTTTTTGGGGGTAGAGATGGATATTTGTGACATTTCTGACAATACATACGCTTTGTAACATACTGTGTTTATAAGTATGTCTATAAATAAACCAGATATCAAAAGGTGTAAACACACGTTTCGTGTTAAAAGTAATGCGTGACACCTCCCAGTATACGGATTATATGATAAAGGTACTGCCAGTCTGCAAACGATGACGGCATTAGGAGAATGAGTTACAAGGAGCTTGAGGAGCTGCAGAAATGTTCACATACAGTATTAAGGGCCAGGTGTTATATCCAAGAAAATACTTATATTTCTAATGATTTTGCTTTGTCAAAAACTATTTTGAAACCCCCTCTCCGTAGACTCAGCTACCCACACATTGTTACAGACTGTGGGTAGCACAAAACACAAGTCAGAGGTGTGGAAATTGCATCTTCTGTTGGGGTTTAGTGCACAATGTTTTTTTCAGGGGCTTAAGTGTCAGTTTAGACACGGATTTTTCACAAGCCAGGTAACACATTCCTCAGGTGTGTGCCTTTGAGAGCCCAAGGATGGCACCTTCTCTAGGGAAAGCTTGGAAGGTGCTAGGCACGCTTGCGGTTGACAGAATCTAGGCGGTGATGGATAACGGAGAGCAGAGAACAGACAATGGGCCTCATGCAGAAAGCGCCGATAAGCTATTTATCGCCATTTTTTCGGCAAATTTGCCCTCCCGATTCAGTATGCGCCGATAAGTGGGAATTATCAGCAATTATCGGCAATTTTTGTTGCCGATAAAAACTTATCAGCAGCCGGGTGCCGATAAGCCACTTATCGGCACTTTTTGAACTCGGCTGAATTCAAGTAGCCCCGATCAGCTTTTCGCTGCTGATCGGCACTCCAGAATGGAGAGTTTTTCGTCAATCCAGCCCGCCAACTAAAGTTGGCAAGTTGGTGGAGGAGAAGCATCGGCAAGGGCGACACTTAGAAAAAATCAGCCCTTTTTCCTGTCTGTGATTGATGCCGGGGGTCTCCGAAGCTGATACCAGCACCGGAGCCCCCCGGCATGCGTCCGAGGCAGGAAAAATGCATGTACAGCCCACTTCATTACCTTAGCGGCTAACCGCTAAGGCAATGAAGGGGTTAACCCACCGTGCCAGCTTTATTGTGGGTAGCGGGGGTGGGTGAAGGGGGTATTTGGCCCTTGTTGTTTGTTTAGGGCTTGCGGGGGGGTTGCGGGTGCACTTAACCCCTTCACGACCGTAGCAGTTAATACCGCTACGGTCATGAAGGGGCTAAGGCCTCCCGCTAAAAAAACAAGGGGTTAAGGTCTGGGAAATGACATGCAAATGAGCACACAGTGCCACTTTTTGCTTCAAAACATGGTTCCCTGTAGGCTTAAGCTTGCTGCATGGTCACAGCTTTGAGTACAGCCAGGGTTAAGGTGCATACCCAGAAAACCACCCACAGACAGCTGTTTCGACCTTAATGGTGTCTCCATCATGGTGGGGTTTGATTTTGATGATATATATTATATATATATATATATATATATATATATATATATATATATATATATACACAGGGGGTTGACAAATCACAAAAAATCTACTCGCCACACAAAAAAATCTACTTGCCACTTAGTACCAAACGTGTGCTGCTTGGGCCAATAGGAGCTCGCCACGATGTTAAATCCACTCGCCTGGGGCGAGCAAATGTATCGGTTTGTCGAACACTGTGTATATATATTGTGACAAACGCCCCTCTTTTGTAGTGCGGACGTCTGCTGGGTTCTTCTTCCGACACAGTCTTCTAGGGTTAATTATACAACAAACAGGATCATGCAAAGTATTATGCTGCTTAACTCAGGCTTCTGCCTGCTTTATTTTCATCCAAGTAAGGTACTGCAGCTTTAACATGTGAAGGTGTAGGTACTCAGATACTTTCATTCAGCAGTTCACATATTTCAGTGTTATCATATTTCCCACACTGTTTTTCAAGAAATAAACCAAAATCATATAAGCAAAATCCTATCCCTTCAGGGATCTAACTACACATCAGAATCAGTCTCTCTAACAGCTGCTGGCCAACTAAACTGGTTCCCCAGCTTAAAAACATGCTCTCTCATTTATGGTCACAAGATCAGTACAGTCTTTTAGCACAGCAGTAACCATTTGTTTTGTCTTCTGTTCGTGGAGTCCAGGCAAATCCTCTGGTACTGTGATACGTGGAGGGGCCGTCAACCCCATACTGGATGCAGGGGAGCAGCGACACCCCCAGCCCCCAGGCTCCAAGGAGAGAGAGAGAAATGCAAACCTCTCTGCTCTAAATACCTGTGCATGTGATTAGAAGAGCAGGTGAGGGAGAACTAGAGCCATGGTAATCTGTGGTCTGGATTTTCCATCCAGCTGCCTGAGTTAATGGGAAGCTGTGGAACGGATCATTTGTAACTATCCTGCACTTTCTGCTCTAAAATGGGGCAGAAAGCTGCCTAACATCTTTGGACTACTGTCCATTCCCCTTCCCAGCTCACACCTACTGGGGTGAGCGGCCATGGACCTCACTGGGGTGAGCGTCCACCTGAAATACTTGAGCTAACTCCTCAGTACAACATTAAGTATTCCACTGACCATATGAACTTTTTCCACGCAATTATGGACAATAGGTTTCGTCATAGAGACTATACTTGGCAAACATATTTTTTTTTGTTGCCTCTCTATAGGGAACTATTTTGAAAATAAATGTCTACACCCATCTTACACACCAGGATCTGCTAAATATATTCACAAAACCAGACAATTGCTATTACCTCCCTGGGTTTTTCTACTCTAGAATATGAACTCATTATAAATTTACCAACCGCAAAAACCAATTTTTTTTTTTTTTTTTTCCATATTGTAAGCAACCAATATTTTTTTTCCTTCAATGTTACACAGCTCTGTGCTGGCGAGCGTGGACCTCCTGGCGTGAAGTTCCAGCTCTGCTTTAAGGCGCGCTAGCTCTTTGCCGAGAAACCCCTAACTCTGTGATGAAGTTTTGCACATCTTTCTGGGACATCTCATAGACTAGTTTCCAGTCTTTCTCTGTTTTCTTTGATTTGCTTGGCTCTCTTGCCTATGATGGTAGCAGTACCTTTGTCATTCTCTAGGCGTGTCGTCATTCCTGGGGACGATTGCGCCAGGCGCCCCTATGGGCTGTTGCTCATCTCGGCGCCTTCTTCTGACGCTGTCCTGACAGTGCAGGTTCAAGTGGCTCGTTCACTTCCCCTGTGACTTGAGGAATGTTTTTCCTTTCTTTTGCTTTATTAGCTCCAGAGATATCAGTGGTACGGGCACACCTCACTGTTATCAGCTTCCACATCTTGCTTGCACTCACAGGCGTTGCTTGCTTTTGCATCTGTTTGTTCTTTGAAAATTTTGGGGCAGCACATCTTTCCATGGTGACCTACTTCACGACAGGCCCCCATACTAAATTCATCTGTGGGTACGGCTCTCCTCCAGGGTCGTATCAAGTATGGCCTGAAGGGGACAGCTGGTTTGTATGGTTACGTACATTACACAACAACATTATCATTCACGTCGGCCATTTTAGAAACCCAGGGACAATTTGCTAGCTGCAATTTCACTTCACTTCAGCAACTGCTACAGCAGTGCTACTGCACTTACTCTCTGAACATCACCATCCTAGCAAAAGGCATTATCTGTACAAACAGCATTTGCTAGATGCAAATTTTTTTTTTTTCAGCAAAAACATTTTGGTTTTCTGTTTGGTTCAGGGTTGCTATTGCATCCCACACTTCGCACATTCTCTGTGTATGCAGAAGCACAACTGATATAACACAGTGGGACAGACTTCACTCATAGCATCTGTAACTTAGTTCAGCTCGGCGGCCCATTTTAATCCCCACGCATTTATTTGCAAACCCCACAGACTTTTAGTGTCTGCCCCATTCTCCACCTTTAGATGTGACAAACGCCCCTCTTTGTAGTGCGGGACGTCTGTCTGGTTCTTCCCGACACCAGTCTTCTAGGGTTAATTATACAACAACAGGCCATGCAAAGTAGTTATGCTGCTTAACACTCAGGCTTCTGCCTGCGTTTTTTTCATCCAAGTAAGGTACTGCAGCTTAACATGTGAAGGTTAGAGGTACTCAGATACTTTCATTCAGCAGTCACTATTTCAGTGTTATCATATTTCCCACACTGTATTTCAAAGAATAAAACGCAAAATCATATAAGCAAAATCCTATCCCTTTCATTGGATCTAAACTACACATCAGAATCAGTCTCTCTAACAGCTGCTGGCCAACTAAACTGGTTTCCCCCAGCTTAAAACAATGCTCTCTCATTTAGGGTCACAAGATCACAGTACATTCTTTTAGCAACAGCAGTAACCATTTGTTTTGTCTTATCTGTTCGTGGAGTCCAGGCAAATCCTCTGGTCGTGGATACGTGGAGGGGCCGTCAACCCCGTATACTGGATGCAGGGGAGCAGCGACACCCCCAGCCCCCAGGCTCCAAGGAGAGAGAGAGAAAGTGCAAAACCTCTCTGCTCTAAATACGCGTGCATGTGATTAGAAGAGACAGTGAGGGAGAACTAGAGCCATTGTAATCTTGGTCGGATATTTGTCTCCTCCAGCTGGGCCTGAGATTTAATGGGAAGCTGTGAACGGAGAGAACAGGGAGGATACAAAAAGAAAAAAGGGGAAACCTAAAAAATCCAAACCTTATCCCACTTCCTCAAGGTCCCCAGCCCTCCCTCCTCCCCTCACCAGACCAATCACGCCCACAAAGGCACCCCCCGCACCCGCTCCTAGCGACACGCCCACTCCGCGTATACCCCCCCCACTGCGTATAAACACGCTCGCGCGACGCTCCTAGTGACCCCACGCCGCAGGTGCTGGAAAACCACTACTTCCAACGGAGCCCGCCCACGGGTAACCTCACTCTCACACTCCCCCAATTCTAATACATTCACACCTGCTCCCCTGCCTAGCATGTTCCTTCGGAATTCTCCGGACGTGGCGTACTTGTCGAAGGCGGGCCCACCAGGTTACGCGACGTTACCGCCTAAATTTCCAGGCAAGTCAATGCGCAGAGCAAGAAATGATAATTTGGACCCGCACTCAGCCGGTGGATTCATATTTTCAGAGGACCAACACCAGGAGACCTCCTACCCGGACCCAAATTGCTCTTGCCACGAGACTAAAAGGAAAAAACCACGCGCTCCCTGCGGCCGACATGCGGCCGCCAAAGCCTTTTCCCTCACCCCCCAGCAAGCCCCTAAAAAGCCAGAAACCTCACTCGCGCGACATCGCTCTCGCCCGCCCCTCCGCGCCGCGGTCAATATCGCGTTAAGTTCGATGCTTGTTCTGTTCAGCACAACGCAGCTTCGTACGACACCTGTGCGACCGCTTCCCCCTTACTTGCCGCACGCGAACACGAAAAAACGACGCAGACCATACGCGGGTTGGCCAAGACCGAGGCCTACCAAGTTAATCGGGAAGCCCTCGCGAACACGGAAAACAGGCATCCTCCGCACACTTGAGACAATCCTGAGAACGCCCGAGATTAAGGCACCTTCTCACCCTAGGCCACCACGAGCCAAAAACCCGTCAACCCCAATACGGGCGTAACGCACCACGCCCCCCCGGAGCTCACTCAGCGTGGAGTTTTCCCCTCTTACGAATCTATCCTTAACTACTTGCCTTGCCTGTCTAAGGGAATCGGGGGGGGCCAATTCTATTCTTCGTGCTCCCCTGTTTCGCTGCCACTCCAGGACTGCCTAACATCTGTGGACTATGTCCATATAGAATTAATATATATATAATATATATATAATAATATATAAACCCCAACAAACCCTATAAACCTCTACAGTTACACATATACACATCAATGAATACTATAACGGACCGCGAGGGGCCCTCGGACTGGTTACCGCGCAGGCCTGCATACCAATTTGTGCCACCCCAAATTAATGTCAAGACACCTACAATACTTATAAACGAAAAATAACCCACCCCCCCCCTTAAACCTACAGTATAGTCTGGCCCACCATTCTAATTATCACAAATGGATAATTATATGATGTGCCCATTGTAAAAACATAAACAACCCAAACAATCTCATTAAAAAAAATACATATAGTACTTAACTCCACTCCATGTCCTTGCTGCCACGATTAAGGCACTGCCTCCTCTTCATCCTCCCATGGCCCCCCTCCGCTGCTGCAAAACAGACACCAGAACCAGAATGAAAACACATGCCAATGTAATGTCCCCTAAAACCGTAATGTCCCCTAACCCCTTAATCACCATAGCGGTATATTAAACCGCACTACAGTCTTAAGGGGTTACCCCATACCCCGCCCTCACCCACCACTCGTAACGCCTACATAACCCCCACCCTACCCTACCCCCCCAGGAACTCCCACACTCAACCCCCCCCTCATAACCCCCCCACCCCGTGAGCCCTAACCACTAACCACCCCTCACCCACCTAACCCACAATGGAGCCTACCCACATAGACCGCTTGGGGAAAATACCCCCCCCCTACCCCAGTACGTCACAATTAAAACAATACACAGACCCACAATAATGTCATCATTCTCTTTATTAAATACATTTACCCTAACCCCCCCCTGTGCCACCCCCATAAATACATCTTTAATCCTTTAACAAACAGGGTTCATAACAGATCCCCACCGCGGTCCCCGGCGGGCCCTGGGCTGGGGGACCTAACAATCCGCTAAGGGTACCAGCGCGCTTGTTTCACAACTTTCAAACAGGTTCTGTGGCCTGTTGGTGGGTCCTTCTAGCAAGCGCCATGATGCCCCAGGTTGTCTCCTTGGGTCAACCGTGGGCGCCCAATTGGGGGCAATTGGTGTCCCCACGGTTAGCCCGGCGTCGATGTCCTGGTGAGCAGTCTGGGAGCCCCCAGGGTCAGAAACACCACAGTGTCTGTGCGGGGCCTCGGGTGGTCTCCCACGGGGGTTCCTGGTGGGAACTCACGAGTGCTCACTACGGGTTCCGCTGTTGCCCCCACGGATGTGGGAACCGGGCGGAGCACCCGCAAACCCACCGCCATGCCTCCCCCGTCGACACCCATCCGTACCCGAGCCCCTCTTCTCCCGCTCCCCCATCCTCCTCTTGTGTGATCCTCTTTTCCCACCCCGTGCTGCTTCCTTATTTCCCGAAGAACCCTACTTCCTCCCCGCTCCTCTTACTCCCGGCGTGCGGGCAAGGGATGACGGCATGTCGAATTGCAGCTAAGGAGGAGGACCGATGGAAGATGTGGTCGACTATTATGAGCGATGAAGTGCAAAGTATCGGATGGTACCAGACCCCACCACCTTTCGACAAGACGTAAGTCCTCGACGCACGCTGGCCGTCATCCCGACACCCCCCCGCTTCATCCCCGCGCGACTAATGGTCGCGGTGCCTGGGCCCACAGATGTGGAGTCCACCCTTCAATCCCCGCAGGTTGGGTCACGTCACACCCGTTGGGAAAACCACAGTCCTGATACTCCGTGAAAATACCCGAGGGAGGACCGCAGGTGTCTCCAGAGGGTCTCACACAGAACCATGGAAACAAACCCTGAATGTAAAAAAAAATAAACCTGGCCTAACATGAACATATACACAAACAAATACATCATAAGTCACCCCCCCCCCACACACCTACAGACACCTACAGTACATCAATGTGCAAATAACTATTATCCCGATTAGGATAATAGATTAGTTGCCCATTATTTAACACCTTAAACTAGCATATTCAAATAATAAAAGTACTCACTGAACCATCATCAATAAGAAGCTCCCCGTCCGCCACCACAGTGGTCCTTCGGTCGCCCACAGAATAATAAATAGCCAATACCACAAGCCAATACATTGACATTACACAATATCAGATTAATCATGTAACCCCTTAACACACCTTATCGGATAATTAACATGCAAAGGTAATTAAGCGGGTTAGCCAACTGGGGACTGGTCGATACCCCACCCTTCACCACCCCCCTATTCTATTTGTACAGTGGCTTCATCA
Organism: Ascaphus truei; assembly: GCA_036426205.1. NCBI lineage: Eukaryota > Metazoa > Chordata > Amphibia > Anura > Ascaphidae > Ascaphus > Ascaphus truei. The sequence goes on from WSYH01001782.1 coordinate 12,449, forward strand.
TGCAAACTATATATATTATATTAATAGAAAGGAGAGCGGGATAGGCGGAGAGGAGAGACGGAGAGGAGGAAGGAGAGGAGAGCGAGAGAAGAAGAGAGAGGAACCCCATGATGGAACCCAATATAACAAATACAATGTAGAAGGTTATCAAAAACATGCTGTAACTTAACTACAATAATACACTTCCCATACAGACACACTAGGGGGGTCTTAAGGGAGGAACAATAAAATCAATTTCCTTTGAATAATCCTATCTGATTCTTAACATCACATCCTCAAATTGCCAATCAAAACCTCAAATGGACAATTCAAACAAATCATGCATTGACATTGCTCTATATGATGGCATCAAGTATATCACCATAACATTCCTAACACTGAATGGGGGGGGGGTTAACATAACTATTCCAAATCAAATACCCAATACCTCCTCACCCTCCATACCGTTCCCATCCCCCTCCACAACACGTCTCGTCTTACTCCATTTAACCACTTAAAAAAATTTAAAAAAACAATCCCAGTAAACATGAAATCGCATTAGCATTTCAATTAATGACATCTCCTAAAATCCCTAAACATTTTACTTCCATCCCTACAATTAGAACAATTAAACTAATTCAAGTAAGCGTTGAACAGAACAATTTATCCTGTGAAAACAATATAAGTACCAACAGAATACAATATAGAAAAGCAAAGCCACCCTTACCTAAAGTACAAAAAGTACACCATACTAATATGCAACAATTAATCTTCTAATTTTAAAATACATTATACACACATTTAAGCATAGCAGCATAGCCAAATTAATTTAAAACACAGCAAAGCAAGCTTTTAAAACAACATCATTTCTTACCCTGTATGTATATATTGATCTAGACATACATACATACATACATACATACAGTGGCAAGAAATGATATACCAAAAATAAATAAATACACATGTTAAAAAAGCTTTAAAAAAAATTAACAAGTTAAATAAAATACATTTCTTTAGTTCACTTACCATGACTTGTCCCACTCACCGACTCTCGTTGAACAGCTTACTCTCGAACCAATCCACCAGGCACAGGAACCCATAAAATAACAAACCATAAAATAATAAACATTAAAATTAAAATCCAAAGCAATCCACGGGTCTTCTATTTGTAATCCATCTTCATCTGTATTCTTCTTTCTTCTATCTGCGGCTCTCTTCCGGGGTCTTCTTGTCTTCTATGGTCACGCCCTGGCCTTCTTCTTCTGTAGGAGGTCCTTCCTGCTCGGCGTCTTGCTTCAAAATGAGACGACATAGGCTTTTAAAGGCCTATGACGTCACATTTTCGTCATGGTTCCCACGGCCCTGATTGGGCCGTGAAAATCATGTGTTTTGGCCGAGAAAAAAAAAATGATGACGTCACTTAAAGGCAATGAAAACACAGCCAATCAGAATGGCTTTGCTTCAATTGCCTTTAAGATGACGTCATTAAAACAAACATGGCCGTCCTCACATGGTACGGTAGCCAATCAGAGCGTGGGAACACCATCCCAAATCTGATTGGCTCTAGTATACCATGTGACAGAGGCTTGGGGGAGAACGGATGTGACGTCATTGAAAGCCTGTCACATGGTACTAGAGCCAATCAGAGTAGGGATAGACATCCCACGCTCTGATTGGCTACTGTACCATTTGAGGATGGCCATGTTTCTTTTAATGACGTCATCTTAAAGGCAATTGAAGCAAAGCCATTCTGATTGGCTGTGCTTTCATTGCCTTTAAAGCTGCAGTTCAGTCTTTTTTTATTTTATTTATTTATTTATTTATTTTACTTCAATAGTTTCATGTGTGCAATCTCTAATTACCTAAAGAACTGTATAGCTGCAGGTCAATTCGTTCTCCATGTATTGATTGGCAAAATTTGGTGACATCATTAGTGAAGGGATCTGTTTTTCTTTTGCTTCTTTCTCTCAGTGGAAGCTCATGAATATTCATGAGCACTCCTGCACTGACATGTGCTAGAGGGAGGGCAGGGCTGACAAAGGGGTGTGCCAGGGCTTGTGACAGGACATGAAGGGGCAGTGCCTTAGCAAATGCTTGTTAAAATAGAATACAAGTAAATTGGTCTTTCATAGTTGTTTTTTAAAAACAGAAAATGCTAAAAGTATTTTTTCTTACTACAGAACTGATTTATTAAAAAAAACAGACATGCAGGATATTGACTGAACTGCAGCTTTAAGTGACGTCATCATTTTTTTTTCTCGGCCAAAACACATGATTTTCACGGCCCAATCAGGGCCGTGGGAACCATAACGAAAATGTGACGTCATAGGCCTTTAAAAGCCTATGTCGTCTCATTTTGAAGCAAGACGCCGAGCAGGAAGGACCTCCTACAGAAGAAGAAGGCCAGGGCGTGGCCGTAGAAGACAAGAAGACCCCGGAAGAGAGACACAGATAGAAGAAAGAAGAATACAGATGAAGATGGATTACAAATAGAAGACCCGTGGTTTGTTTTGGATTTTTATTTTAATGTTTATTATTTTATGGTTTGTTATTTTATGGGTTCCTGTGCCTGGTGGAATGGTTCGAGAGTAAGCTGTTCAACGGGAGTTGGTGAGTGGGCCAAGTCATGGTAAGTGAACTAAAGAAATGTATTTTATTTAACTTGTTAATTTTTTTAAAGCTTTTTTAACGTGTATTTATTTATTTTTGGTATATCATTTCTTGCCACTGTATGTATGTATGTATGTATGTCTAGATCTACATACAGGGTAAGAAATGATGTTGTTTTAAAAGCTTGCTTTGCTGTGTTTTAAATTAATTTGGCTATGCTGCTATGCTTAAATGTGTGTATAATGTATTTTAAAATTAGATAGATGTAATTGTTGCTATTGTATGGTGTACTTTAGGTCAGGGTGAGGCTTGCTTTTCTATATTGTATTCTTGTTGGTACTTATATTTTTTCACAGGATAAATTGTTCTGTTCAACGCTTGAATTAGTTAATTGTTTAATTGTTAGGGATGGAATGTAAATTGTTTAAGGATCTTTGTCCGGGATGGGAAGGGTGCGATGATTTCAGGAGCACCTCAAAAAAATAGAAAATAAAAACAATAATGGTGCAGTATATCAATACAATCAGAGTATATTAGATATCTTGGCTCTGTAGAAATTCCTACTTACAACAAGTGGAATATAAATGGGCAATGGTCTGACTCTGTCAGTATAGGTGAAGTTGTATCTCCAGCAGGGGAATAGATTCAGGATCAGGGAAACCTCAAACGGAGATCATCCAGATAGGATGTGGTGTGCATGGAAGATAAAGACAGACCAATGGTATAGATCGCAAAAACACTATTTATCACATGAACAGGAAAGTTTGAAATGTACTTACAATAAGTACAATATCTCTGTACATATAAGGGTATCGTGAGACAGTAGAGTGCTGATCCTGAGTGGTAAGAGTACTCCCGTCCTCCCACAGCTCCAACCTCGCCGCCGATGGATGGCGTCTGACGTCACTTCCGGTAAGCGGGTGACGACATCCGGTTGAAGACAATGGAGACGGACAGCAGTGGATCGGCAGCAAACTCAGTCGTCTTCACTTCGTGGGCAGCTGCAGCAGACTGACTGAACAAGCTCAACGCGTTTCGCTGTACTTAGACAGCTTCCTCAGGAGCAGATTAACTTCCCCTATGGGTGGGTCTTAATTTATAGTATCGGTAATTGCAATCAATTACAACTAATTGAAAACGGACATACAAAATTGATATATTAACCCGCAGGTTCGCCTTTAAATGAGGCACATAACTCTGCAGTTCAAAAGACATAAAGTACATATGAATTTTATTAACTAGCAAAAATAAAAGCAGCAATACAGATAAATAATAAAAAAAATATAGCTAAAATACATTCATAAGGGGCTCATAATTCAGTAGGGGTGACGTAATGGGAGGAGGGATAGAAAGGAGACAAGAAACGGGCATTAGTAGCAATAAAAAATGCCAAAGGCATATTAACATGGTAGACATATAACTGGTTAAAAAACATCCTTTTAAGGCTTTAAAATTAGGCAAGGAGGATAATACAAATAAAACAGCTAGTAGAGTTTAAAATAACCAATAAAATGGAGTGCAAAGTGCCAATGTTATAGATATTAAAATACTCATATAATCAAGAATAGACGCAGCCGGTATAACGAAGAAAAAAAAATTCTGCAATTGTTTAGGGATGTCATTAATGAATGCTAATTGATTTATGTTTACTGGATTGGTTTAAATAGTATACTTGTTTGGAGGTATTGGTATTTTGTTTTGAATGTTATTGTTAACATTCATTTGCAGAATGTATATGGTGCATAGATTGTATGCATCATATATACAATGTAAATGCAATGTTTTGATTGTCATTTGAGGTTTTTGATTGGCATTTGAGGATTTTGATTATAAGATTAGATAGGATTATTAAAGGAAATTGATTTTATTGTAGTGTGTCTGTATGGAGAAGTGTTATTTGTAGTACAGCATGTTTTTGATAACCCTTCTACATTTATTTGTATATTGGTTCATCATGTGTGTGTCTCTCTCTCTCTCTCTCTCGCTCTCGCTCTCGCTCTCGCTCTCGCTCTCGCTCTCGCTCTCTCTCTCTCTCTGTATATATAATTATATATATAGTTGCATGATGAAGCCACTGTACAAATGAATGGGTGAAGTGGGTATCGGCCCAGTTTGGTAACCCCTTAATTACCTTGCGTTATTATCCGATAAGTGTTTAAGGGGTTAATTGATATCTGAATGTAATTGCAATGTATTGGCTTTGTATTGGCTATGTATTTTGTGGCAACGAAAGACCATGAGTTGCTGGCACGGGAGCTTCTTATTGATGAGTCAGTAGTACTTTATTTATTTGAATATGCTAGTTAATGTGTTTAATAATGGGCAATAATCTATTATCCCTATCTGGATAATAGTTATTTTGCACATTATTGTACTGTAGGTGTTTTGGGGGGGGGGGGGTGGTGTATGTGTATGTGGAATGTATACGGCCAGGTTATTCTTTTCCTTTTTACATTCAGGGTTTGTTCCGTGGTTCTGCGTGAGATCAGGCTGGTGGTTCCACGGGTGACACCTGCGGGGATGAAGCGGTGGCTCACATCTGTGGGGACACCGCGGACCCGTAGTCTGCGGGGAGGAAGCGGTGGTCCCACATCCGTGGGGGCACCGCGGACCCATAGTGAGCACTCGTGAGTACCCCAGACCCCCGTGGGAACCACCCAAGGCCCCGCAGAAACCTGTGAGTCTGACCCGGGGCTCCCAGACATCCGCGGGCCTACCGTGGGGACCCAATTGTGGCCCACAGTGACCCAAGGAGACCACCTGGGGGCCATGGCGCTTGGCGGGACCCACCAACAGGCCTCCAGAACCTGTTTGAAACAAGCTGCTGGTACCCTGTAGGTCTGTCAGGTGCCCCGCCAGCCCACCGGGGACTCGCGTGGGGCTGTGTTATGAACCCTGTTTGTAAAAGGGTAAATCATGTATTTATGGGGGGGCACAGGGGGTGGGTAATGTATTTAATAAATAGAATGATGCTTATTGTGGGTCACAGTATTGTTTTTATTGTGGGTACTGGGGGTGGGGGGGGGGGTATTTTCCCCAACGGTATGTGGGTAGGCCTCCCTTGTGGGTAGTGGGTGAGGGTGGTTAGGCCTCACGGGGTGGGGGGGTTAGTGTGGGAGGGTATGTAGGCATCCCGAGTGGTGGGTGAGGGTTGGTTAACCCCTTAATGACTGTAGCGGTTAATAACCGCTATGGTGATTAAGGGGTTAGGGGACATTACATTGGATGTTTTCATTCTTGTGTCTGTTTTGCAGCAGCGGAGGGGGCATGGGCAGGATGAAGAGGAGAATGGCCTTCATCGTGGCAGCCGGAAATGGGTGAGTGCTATATGTATTTAATGTATTTATTGTTGTTTATGTATTTTAAATACACAGGGGGTGTATGTTGTTATTGCAATGTTTATTGGGGGCAAATGTCCCCAATAAACATGCTATTCTGCCTTAACCCCTTCATTGCCTTAGCGGCTATACAGAAGCCAACATCATCATCATCATCCTCCTCCTTTATTTTGTAAGTAAATACAGGCCTCCAATTAAGGGGGCATCGCAATAGTTTACAGTCAGTTTGATAACAACTACAATTAAATACAATTATTTTGTTACACAAGAGACAGACAGGAAAAGCCAGAGTTATAATAATAAATGGCTGCATTAAATGAACAAAGGTTATACACATTCAGTTTACAGATATTTACAGTAAGGGACAGTCAGAGATATGATTATGGGCAGAAGTAACAGTTACAGAGAGGATTACATTTGTGTTAGAAGAGGTAGGATAGGCCTGCAGTGTGTTAGAAGAGGTAGGATAGGCCTGCAATGTGTTAGAAGACGTAGGATAGGCCTGCAATGTGTTAGAAGAGGTAGGACAGGCCTGCAATGTGTTAGAAGAGGTAAGATAGGCCTGCAATGTGTTAGAAGAGGTAGGACAGGCCTGCAATGTGTTAGAAGAGGTAGGATATGCCTGCAATGTGTTAGCAGAGGTAGGATAGGCCTGTATGTGTTAGAAGAGGTAGGATAGGCTGCAGTGTGTTAGAAGAGGTAGGATAGGCCTGCAATGTGTTAGAAGAGGTAGGATAGGCCTGCAATGTGTTAGAAGATGTAGGATATGCCTGCAATGTGTTAGAAGAGGTAGGATAGGCCTGCAATGTGTTAGAAAAGGTAGGATAGGCCTGCAATGTGTTAGAAGAAGTAGGATAGGCCTGCAATGTGTTAGGAGAGGTAGGATAGGCCTGCAATGTGTTAGAAGAGGTAGGATAGGCCTGCAATGTGTTAGGAGAGGTAGGATAGGCCTGCAATTGTGTTTTTTTGTAGAAGAGGTATGGATATGCCTGCAATTTGTTCAGAGAGTAGGATAGGCCTGTAATGTGTTAGAAGAGGTAGGATAGGCTGCAGTTGTGTAGAAGAGGTAGGATAGCCTGCAATGTTTGCAGAGGTAGGATAGGCCTGCAATGTGTTAGAAGAGGTACAGTAGGATAGGCCTGCAATGTGTTAGAAGAGGCCCTACCTCAAGGAGCTTACAATCTATAGGCAGGGTAAGTATGCATTGGGTACAGAGGAATGACAGGATTGGGGATTTCGGAAGTAATAGAGCAGCTGTAACATTATCAGACAGCAGCAAACAGCGGACACCCTTTAGCTGCCCTTCAGCTGCCGCCAAAGAATTTCTGCCTTTGGGGCGACGCAGATGTAGGCTGAAGGGGTTCTGTGTGAGTTCATCTGGGCTTGGAATTCCTTTGTCCAGTCATAAACACTGCAGGGGGTGTGGCTGACGAAACACATGGCAGCAAGAAATCCCTGGTGGTTACATAACACAGGCTGGGGCAGTTTGACCAAGTGCCCATATGTATATATGGCTGGGTAATTCCCCCCAGCCCCCCATGAAAATAATAGTGCAGCACTATATAATGATGTTGAGTATCTCTACATAACTCCTGCTCCTCGCAGCTCCTTTCCCTTAGAGAACATATTGTATATCCTGGAGTACACCAAACATTGAGAAAGAGGAAAGAAAGAAGAACTGAATTAAAATTGTTCATTGTTCAGGAAGAATATAGAATGCAGAGGACACGGGGACACATTGACACGGTGACATGGTGACACGGTGACACTGTGACGTGCATGATAGCTCTGATAAGCCAGCAGAGTTTAATGGGAAGCTGGGGACCAATACCCCTCTGACTGCAGGACAGCTTAATTGCAGCAGATCTCTTGCGGGAACCACTCATAATATCCATGAAGTTCATGCTCAGTGCTGGGAGAGCTGGGGATATACAGGGTGAGACTGACGCTGCTCACTACCCTCTAAGGAACTGAAGGGGTTAATAAGAGTTGGTCTGCTACCCCTATATGGAGTCATATTCTGCGCATGACAACGTGCTTTTACTTGCCATGTTACCGAGTACAGGGGTACGCAAACTGTTTCCTCTGCTCCCCCCTGCTCATGCCCCCCCTTACCTTGTCTCTCTAACGTCATGTGACCCCTCGGCGTCATTTGACTCCGCATTGCCATGGTGACGCATCGCCAGAAGCCGCTGGAGACCAGGTAACAGAGTTACAGGGTCCTCTAAGCACTGCCCCACCCCCAGAAAATCTCGCCCCTCCCCCCCAGTTTGCGCACCTCTGACCTAGTAAATATGTCAGAGAAGGAAAATAACTCAGTGAGGGTAAGAGGCTTCCAAACGGTTTAACAATGTGTGACTGGGTCTCTGTATCACGTGTGCCTGGGTCTCTGTATCAAGTGTGACTGGGTCTCTGCATCACGTGTGCCTGGGTCTCTGTATCACGTGTGCCTGGGTATCTGTATCACGTGTGACTGGGTCTCTGTATCACGTGTGCCTGGGTCTCTGTATCACGTGTGACTGGGTCTCTGTATCACGTGTGCCTGGGTCTCTGTATCACGGCACTTTAACACACTTGTGCCATCCCATGAGCATTTTGGGGAGCGGTTATAGGAAGAATTAGGGGGGGGTCAGAGCGATATAATGATATCAAAAGATGTGCCTGTGACTAGCTCAGTGCTCCTCTCCCTTTGTATACAGCAAATTCAAAGCTCACTTTTGAGCCCATTCTCATGTCTCAGACAGATCTGCAATGCTGCCCTTCCCCATTATCCCCCAGCATTCAGTGCTTCCACTGCAGCCAGGGATTCTGGGAAATAGCATGCAAATGAGCACACAGTGTCTCCCATTGTTTTAAAGAAATCCGCCAGCTGCAGGCGGTGTTACCCTCTGCTCAGCTCATCGGCCCCAAATGTAAGAAGCAAGCTGAGCAAAGATCCATACAGAGGCTGCACAGTGCCCCCCCCCCCCCCATGCTGTGTGCATACATATCCTCCGCTCCATATATCACGTGGGAGATGTCAGGGAGCAGACAGGATAATATTATGGTGTCCGGTGCAGGTCTGCAGGTGACATAATAAACGGGTTCATTTCAGCGCGGTCACTTTTAATATTTGAAAAGGGTGACTCTAATAGGACATATTCCCTCCTATATCTAATAAAGCAGCTGGTCATTCACACAGCGGCCCAATTATTAAAAGATCATTAAATCAGAAGACCACCCGTTCATACTCCAAGCGGACGCCCTGCAGAGCGATGTATCACACATTTAGTAGCATAGCTGGCAGAAGTTCTGTAGTATTAGGTAACAAACTACATTTTTGTTTATTTTTAATTCAACACTCAATGCCATTTTTAATCAGTTTTAATATACTGAGAATCCTTTGATTTCTATTGCGGGTTTTATCCCACCTCCCCAGCAGTGCAGGATCTTTGTAACACTTTCCTGTTTGCGATCATTTGTTGCCAATGTTCCCAGCAGTTTGAGCTGGAAACTGTAACAATAGATAATGTTACCTTAGTCATATAAGAATACATTGTAGCTGCTGAGTTACACTGACTGAAGGATTGATTGAAACTGAAAGGCGGCCATTTAGTGAACCCTGGGAAGCAGAATCTTTGCTGATCGATCGCGGGAGAACTAATCAATCGGCACCTTAGGTAATTCGTTTTCAATAAAGGTCATCACAAGCTACATATATTAAAAAAAAATATATATATATATATATATATATGTGTGCCACACTGACTGCCTCTTTAACATGCAATGCAGCTGCTTCCCAGCGCTGGGGAAGATTTGAGTCCTTTTCATTTAAATGGAGCTGATCTCTTCTATGTCTCCTCTTGGTGTCAATGTAACACTTTGCTCTGCTCCTGCTTGGCCGCGCGTGAGTCTCACATGTCCCAGTTACAAGCAGCAAACGTGAGAGAATCACGTGCACATCCCGCCCCACACATTTCTGCCATGTAACACCTCCGACGGTAACTCTCAAACCTTTCTTCAGAACAACGCAAAGTGAGACAAGTAATGAACTCATTGCAAACGTGTCGTTTCTAAAGCCATTAATCATCACCATATGTTCCTGGGTTGTGGGTTTGTACTGCACTTTTGCACAATATTGATTCATTTCAAACCATTGTAGGTTCCGAAATGACAGCTCACGAGTAACGAAAACCTGAAAATAGTAAAAGATCTAAAAGATGAAAATCATGCTGGACATGTCCTGCAATTATATATCTCTGTTATACTATCCCGTGGAGGCCTTTTAAGAAATCAATGCTTATTGACTGTGTTACAGTAACTAGTTATTCTCAAAACTCTCCTGTAAACAGACTCGATTGTCCTTCAGATCCCGGGATTAATACATTTTATTGGAATATCTCTATGGGACAGTTTGCTATTTAAAGACAGGGCTGAGACTCATGAAATGCAGCAAACAGGGGTACGGCTCCCTAATAACATATTCATTACAGAAACTAATGTCAAAAGAACATTAGGTAACTGTAAGGTTTGGAAAGGCAGCACTATGGGTTTCAGAGTATGTGTCAGTATATATAATATACTGTATGTTTCAATTGAGAGTGATATATATGTATATATTGTATTGTATTGAGTAGGAGGCTCTGTCATTATTATTGCTGTGCTGTATTACTGTATGCGAATGTGCTATATGATACCCTGCTAGTAAAGTTATTATTGTTTGCACTGCTGTGTGAGTGGTTATTCACTGTATAGATATATAGGTTCCTGTGAGGGGTCATTTTGTCTGTGGCGGGATCCTCACAAGTGGAGGCGCTGCGCCTTGCACCCTAATCTCCCTGTGAGCGGAGGCTTAGGCCTTTTGTACCCAAACAGGTTAGCACCACAGTTCCAGTAGCACCCATTGTACTTGCAGATTCTGTTAGGGAGGGGATAAGGGTGTTAAATAATATAATATATATATATATATATGACTTAGTGGCTCTCTGTTCATTTTAGTAATTGATATTTATGTATCTGTCATTATTCATAAATACCCTCGTAACTTACAGTATTTGTCTATTATGTTCATTTATATTATTGATTGATATATACTGTATATTAGATACTCTGTTTATCCCTTTTTGGGCACACACAGGTCACACTTAGTTTTTTCCATATAGAGCTCAGTGTCATAAAGCTTCTTTATCCTATTTTTAGCATGTCTGTTCCTTTAGAGTGCACACATGGGTCCATACTCATTGTTAGAGACCGCAGAGGTGTCACAGATAAGTGCTTCCATATGAATGAGGCACACAGTTACCATGGCAACAAAAACCCTAGCTATTTATTGGCTGCTAGATGATAGGACAACTTATCTGTTCATTCCTCCTGAAGAAGTGGGAGGAGTTCCTACGAAACGCGTAGGGTGAACGAGGCAAGTCTGGTTGGAGCTACACCAAGTCGATGGGAGGTCTGACATCATCATCCCCTGACTCCACGCCGCAACCGGAGGGTTTCCCCGATGCCCAGAATGCCAGGCCGCACCCCCACAGCAGGACGATTCCACAGCTCCACTAACCACTGAGGAAAAGAGGCTGGAGGGCCCTTCATGCTTCTAAATGCGATTTTACTCCAAAGAAATAGTGAGTGCGCATTTTTAAATTGTATTCTGTATAACAAGTAAATGACCTTATTATGCCATGGGAAGGGTTTTGCGCTCTTACCTATAGACACAAACCCTAATGCCGACAATACCATTAATTGGAGCAGCAGGAATCCAGTGACATCACACTTGCCTCTACTCATATTGAACTAGTTTTTGGACTCATGTTATTAGTACGTTTTATTTATACAGTATGTGTAGCCCCCTTTCCCTATGACTAAGGGAACTACGCATGCTGCTGTACCTGTTGGCGCGTAGGAGGCCTAAGCCTACGCTTCTGGGAGCCTGGGGTTGATCTCTATCTCTCTGTTCGGTGCAGCGCCTCCATCTATGAGGGATCCCAGCAGGGCAGGATAGTCCCACATAGGACTCAATACAGTATCAAATAATATACACACAAGTTATATAATGAATATTTACTGAACACACATATAATAACCATATAACTGTAACCTACAGTATACACCCAATATTCTAACCCGTGGTGATACTCCCAAAGTACTGAGGGTGCGTTGGCACCAATAACCCTGGTGTCCTTCCCAGTCAATCCCACCCAATATATGAGGTAGTGCTACCCCAAAGTGTTATGAGTCGTTGGTGCACTTAGGATACCTGCCTGGGCATTCCTGTACCCAGGTGTTGCCGTCGGATCCAAGGATCAGTCAGGTCCCCAGAGAGGTAATACCGGTATACACATACACACCCAGAGAGGTAATACCGATGTCACATACACGCCCAGAGAGGTAATTCCGGTATAGACATACATGCCCAGAGAGGTAATACCGGTATACACATACACGCCCAGAGAGGTAATACCGGTATACACATACACGCCAGTGAGGTGTACCGGTACAATACCACTACCACCCCATGAGGTAATACCGGTATACACATACACGCCCAGAGAGGTAATACCGGTATACACATACACGCCCAGAGAGGTAATACCGGTATACACATACTGTACACGCCCAGAGAGGTAATACCGGTATACACATACACGCCCAGAGAGGTAATACCGGTATACACATACACGCCCAGAGAGGTAATACCGGAATACACATACACGCCCAGAGAGGTAATACCGGTATACACATACATGTACAGTATTACCTCTAATGTTTTACTGGACAGTGTCCAAATACAGGACAGTCCGGTTCAATACTGGACACTTGGTAACCCTATGTATAAATAATCATTTTAAAATGGAGTAGGAAGTCTGCCTATTTAACCCTGCCACTGCCAGAGGGCCTGAGTCTGTAACAAGCAGAACATTTCCGTAAGACAGATCCGCTAAACGTGACAGTTTCAATTCCTGGTAGTAAGGGAAATTCTCGCCTTCCAGTCTGCCGCATGCTCCCTTGGGTCATACTCAGTGCTCTATGGGGTCACCTTGCCCATCGGCAGCGCGTGTACGGGACAGTTAATATAGCATTTATTATTAGGTTTATCACATCTGACGTGTTATGAGACGGCCCCTGTTACACTCGCGACAACATGAGATTTGGCTGATGGGTGTTCAATTAACAAGGAGCTGCATCTCTGTGTCCTATCGAACACAGCTTCCTCTTTATCATCGCCAAGAGACGGGCAACAGCATGACCAGAATAACAAGGTGACAGAAGCATTATCCCAGCAAAATGTTCAACGCAAGGACTCGCCCAGAGAAACCTTCCCGGTGAGGTCATCTCATCTCTCATCAGCAAAGTGTACAGCAAACACACACACACACACCACGTGTGAGCACATTCACAGGCAGGTCTGCAACCTGGAAGCACAGAGACTGCGCTGGTAGTGATTCCCCTGATAATCCAAGCAAAGGTTCCTTCTGCTGCTCCCACTCACTCCCGCGACCCACCGGGGCCAATAGGACACACAAAAAGAGAGAAGCGCGAGAAGGAACCAGATTCAATTACTTAATAACAACGTTATATATTCAAATCTGTAATATATACAGCACTTACATTATTTAACAGAGCTGCATCAGAAACGGCACGTCCCCACACCCCTCCATCCACTAGATGTTAGGTCATTATATCCCAGTAGCTGGTAGTAGCTAGGCCCTAAAACCGATCCCGATTGGAGGTTGGCTGATGTTATTGTCCTGAAAAGTTACACTGGGGCCTGCTGCGGAGTTCGAGCAGCACGCCCGGCTCTGGGTGAAGGAGGGGAGAGGGGGATTGCAGCCGCGTCCTGCGTATGACGTCACGCGTCTTTCGCAAGGACTATGGCTACCACAACGCGTTTCGCGTACACATACGCTTCGTCAGGGGGTGTATCCATAGCCTAAGGAAGGCCTGCACAACATACGGCCCATGGGCCGCCTGGACTCCTTGTGCGGCCTGCGATGCCCTCCTCCCCCCCCCCCCAGCCCGCTCTGCAGACACAGGAGGGAAGGAGCGCCAGCATTTTGACACGCTCCCCACCCCCTCCTGAGCCCACTCTGCCGATGCCCTCCCTCATGCCCTTGTGATGCCCTCCCTCAACCCCCTGAGCCCTCTCTGCCTATTAGGGAAGGATCGGCAGGTTTGATGCGATCCCCTGCAGGCAGAGAGAAGAGAAGAAACAGAGCTGAGGCCGGTCTGACTGCAGAGGGTGGGGGCGGGGTTAGTGACAGCGGAGCCTCAGTGAGAGCAGGAAGTGAGGTGCCTGCTGCCAGGGCCCAAGATGGCTTCTCCCCCCAGCCATGCTCCACAGTGACAGGTAGGACCCCCCCCTCCCCACCTCCTGCAGCTGCAACTCAGAATTAGTGGCAATGTGTGAGTGTGTGTGTGTGTGGCAGTGGCAGTGTGTCAGAGTGGCAGTGTCAGAGTGGCAGTGGCAGTGTGTGAGTGTATCAGTGTGTGAGTGTGGCAGTGTGTCAGTGTCAGTGTGAGTGTATCAGTGTGTGAGTGTGGCAGTGTGTCAGTGTCAGTGTGTGAGTGTATCGCAGTGCAGAGTGGCAGTGTGGCAGTGGCAGTTTGGTAGTGGCAGTGTGGCAGAGTGGCAGAGTGGCAGTGGCAGTGTGTGAGTGTGGCAGTGTGGCAGAGTGGCAGTGTCAGAGTGGCAGTGGCAGTGTGTCAGAGTGTCAGAGTGGCAGTGGCAGTGTGGCAGTGCGGCAGTGTCATTGTGGCAGTGGCAGTATTAGTTTGGCAGTGGCAGAGTGGCAGTGGCAGACTGGCAGTGGTAGTGTGTCAGTTTGGCACTGGCAGTGGCAGTGGCAGTGTGGCACTGCGGCAGTGGCAGTGTGTCAGTTTGGCAGTGTCAGTTTGGCAGTGTTAGAGTGGCAGTGTTAGAGTGGCAGTGTGAGTTTGGCAGTGTTAGAGTGGCAGTGTGGCAGTGTCAGTTTGGCAGTGTTAGAGTGGCAGTGTGGCAGTGGCAGTTTGGCAGTGTGGCAGTGTCAGTTTGGCAGTGTCAGAGTGTCAGTGCGGCAGTGTCAGAGTGTCAGTGCGGCAGTTTCAGAGTGTCTGTGTGGGTCAGTGTCAGAGTGTCTGTGCGGGTCCGTGTCAGAGTGTCTGTGCGGGTCCGTGTCAGAGTGTCTGTGCAGGTCCGTGTCAGAGTGTCTGTGCGGGTCAGTGTCTGTGCCTGTGCAGGTCTGTCTGTCCAGGTCAATGCCTCTGTGAGTGTCTGCACAGGTCAGTGGCTGTGTGTCTGTGCAGGTCAGAGAGAGAATGGGGGGTAGAGAGAATGGAGGAGGGTGGAGAGAGAGACTGGACGAGGGAGGGGGGAGAGAATAGAGGAGGGGATTGAGAGAGAGAAAATGGCTTCCTCTCTCTCTCCTTGTTTTTCTTCTTCTCTCCTCTTTGCTGTCCTTTCGCGCTTTTGTTGTTCCCTTTTTCTTCACCCCTTCTCTTCCTTTTTTTCCCGTCCTTTCTCGCTTACCTTTTTTACTTCCTGTTTCTCTCCCCTTTTCCCTTTGCCTTTCTCTTCCTTTTTTTTTTTCTCTCCCCTTTTTTTTTTTTTTTCTAGAAAATGGGGGAGGGGAGGGATAGAGGGAATGGGGGAGAAGGGTAGAGAGCGAGAATGGGAGATGTAGAATGAATAATACAGCATCAATGGTGACACTATTAAATATCATTATAATATTCATTTTTAGTATAATGTAATTTGTTGTATTAATAATTTTTTAATGTGTCCCGGTTTTTTCATTTTCAAAATGTGGGCGCCCTATGTAAGGTGCATGGGGGGAGAGGGTGATGTGGTGCAGGGGGGTGGTGATGTGTGTGGTGTGCAGGGGGGTATGGGTGTGTGATGTGGAGGGGGAGTATTATGTGTGAGGGGGAGAGATGGGGATTGAGAGAGAGGGATTCGTAAAGGCCGCCGACACTGGGGGGGGGGGGGGGGGGGGGGGGCAATGGAACAGTTGTCTTGAGCCCCAGGAAAGCCGTCTACGGCCCTATCTGGTATGACCATCCTCATATCTCCCCCAGCACCTCTCATCATCACCCTCATATTTGGTTTGGGGGGGGAGGGTGATATGATGATGATCTGTGGGGGGGGGGGGGGGGGGGAGAGAAGATATGATGAGGATGAGGGGTGCTGGGGGAAATATGATCATGGTGATGATGATGATGATGATGATGATGATGATGATGATGATGATTTTACCCGTGCGGCCCAAATCAGTTTTCTTTGGAGCAGTTCAGCCCTTCTCACTTTACAAGTTGTGCAGGCCTGGCCTAAGGGAATGCCCCTTTTTTACGGGCCGCTTGGACAGGACATACTTGAAAATGAGAGGTAACGCTCAATGTATTACTTCCTGTTAAAACATTTTATAAATAAATAAATTTCCTAACATCTAGTGGATGGAGGGGTGTGGGGACGTGCCATTTCTGATGCAGCTCTATTAAATAATATGGGTGCTGTCATTTTTACAGATTTGAATATATAACGTTGTTATTAAGTAATTGAATCTGGGTCCTTCTTGCTCTTCTCTCTTTTTTGTGTGTTTGATGTCTGCAACCTGCCATTTCCTGTTAGCTCTGAGCATACAGTGCTTCCATTGCAGCCGGGGATTCTGGGAAATGGCAGGCACATGAGCACACCGTGTCACCTTTTACTTCTAAAGTACAACTAGATGACAAACCCCCCCAGTTTAACCAGACATAGTAGTATTGTATGTTTTATATAAACAAACCCAGAAGTGGCTGAAACTACAGTACAGCACCTGTATACCACCGTCACTTCCCCTGCTCTCATGCAGGTCACACACATCACAAGGGGCGTCTCCCCCCAGAAGAAGATCAATGTTTGTAGTGTGTTGCTCTGCGGTGGAAGCACATCCTGCAGCACGGCTCAGTGTACAATCTGCACATTGCTTGGGGCGCGTGTCCTCAGCTGACAATGGTGCGCTTGGATTTAAACAATTCCGTGTAATGGCGCTGGCCTGGAGTTCAATGTGAATCCGAAAACATGAAGTGATGTTCAAGGTTTTAATCACTCTCGCACTGAAGGGAAACAATGGGCGCTGATTTACCACTTAAGCCGCCTGACTCATCGAATATGAGTAGCTTACCACCGATTATGACTAGAATGGATTGAAATTCGTCTTCCTCATCTCACACAACGTGTTTGTGTAGGAAAAGCAGCAAAAGTGCTTCTCTCTCTACTCTGAAGTATCATTTAGACTCCATTATGGAAAGTACTTTGCATTATTTTCTATGATTTGCACTGACAGCTGTACCGGGGGTTGTTGCTGGGCGAAGGGGCTGAAATGAGGGTGACTGCTAGAGACGGGCGAATCTGCCCCAAATCCATTTCTCCAGATTTTCACTGATGTTACCCTCCCCCCCCAAAATCCGTTTCCCGGTGTAAAATCCGCAAACGGATTTGGACGGTTTCAATCCGCGCAGATTAATCAAAATCCGCCGTTGGATACCACCCGCGGGACGGATTTGTGGAATCCAATCCGTAGATAGAGCAATCCGTTGGCGGATTCTTAACAATTCGCGGATTGGATTCTACAAATGCGTCCCGCGCGTTGCGGAATCCGCGGAGTGTGTTGGCAATAACAATAACATCCGCGAAACGCGAATCGCCCTTTTTCAGATTCATTCCGCTGAAATCCGCGGACCAAAGGAACCGGACGATCCAAATCCGCCCGCGAAATTCGCCAATCCCTAGAGACAGCGCCGTTTGGAAATGCGGGGAAAATGAAACGCTTTGCAGGAGCCGCGCGTGGGACCCGCGGAGGAGGCGGCGTGGGGTCTATGGCAGTTAGCAGCAGAAAGGGACAGGAGAAAATGTCATGGGGACGTGAGTCAAACCCGGACATAGCGGAAAGAACCAGGGAGGAGACTGTCGTTGTAGTCAATATATAAAAGCATGGATGAGGCGGAAAGGCCAAACCCCAATGTATCCGTGGAAGAGTGAGGATATACAAAAAGGAGAGACGGAGAGAGCCCTGCACACACAGGCAGATTTATATGGTCAGTTACAGTAAAGGGCAGAAACACAGGACTGTCACATACTAACAGGACACGGAACGGACACGGAGTGAGAGTCATGTGCTGCCCCTCTCCCCCTTACATTAAGTGGTGGTAAGAGCCGGGTGAACCTTCCCAGAGGTTTAGAATGTGGGTGACTGGTAGGGGCAGCGAGGCACAGTATATTAAAGGTCAGGCCCGCTCGCTGCCCCTACCAGTCAAGATGGTCGACCCAGGGAATAGGGTCAAAAAGACCATCCCGGGCTACAAAATGGTTGACGACCCTGGTTGTAAATTAAGCCAGGGGTGCGTAAACTGGGGGGCGCGAGATTGCCGGCGGGGGACGCAGGGTTTACAGAGGCCCTGCGCACTTCCTGAAGGCACTTAAATTAAGTGCTGGGGAAGCGGCGAAGACCTCTGTAAACTGCACTTACATTGGATCCGGCGGCCTCTGGAGACGTGTCGCCATGGGCCGCGAGTCATGTGACATCACGTTGCCATGGCAACGTGACCTCATGATGCCGGAGCCAAGCTAAGACGGGGGGGGGTGGAGAGAGGGGAACAGCCGGCAAGGGGGCGCAGGGAAAAAAAGATTGCGCTCCCCTGAGTTAAGCTATGTTAGCTATCTGTGTAAAGGACTCATTGGGGCCTATTCACTAAAATTCACTAATATGTCAGCCTTTTTGAGCCATGTGTCATGCACAATGGGAAATGAGGAGTGTGCCTTTTAACTGCATGCTTCACAACACATCTAAGGCCCGATAGGCAGAGAAATACATAAGTTCACCACGTTTTGAACATTTTTCATTATGTTCCATCACAAGCACTCTCTCTCTCTGTCTCTCTCTCTCTCACTCTCTTTCTCTCTTTCTTTCTCTCTTTCTCTCTCGTTTTAGTTGGGGAAGGCGGTACTATCCCAGGCTGCTGCGGCCGGTGTGGTGGCGACCTTCCAGGTGGAATTGGTGGAAGACGGTGGCATTCCACACTAGGCTCGGTGGGTGTGGCGGTGACGTTCCCACGGGGGCTCTGTGCATTCAGACTAAGGTACTGAATGGCTAGATGAGCACGATCCCTCAGGCCATTAATTTCTCCCAAGAAGCTGTACGGTGTGGTTATTGGGAATGGGAGAGGGGTCCAGCTCGAGGCGTGGGTAAGTCGGGCTCACAAATTAAAAGCCAATCGTTTAGAATGTAAACTCATTTTCATACAATTACAATATACTCATATAATAATAATCAATACTATGATGAACGGAGAGGACTAACATTTTCAGATTTCAGCATTGATCTTGCAGTTCAGTGATAAATCAGTTCCCCCGAGATATTGTCATCGCTGTATTCTAAATAGCAGGTGTTTGAACAACACACGAGAGGAAGGAATTTCCTGCCTGCGTTTTCTCAGAATAAAGCAGATATTCTTAACCATGGACTCCTCTTGCATGTTACAGTATATACCAGCGAGGCAGCTCGTAACAAATGAAGCTGCTCTAATATGAGAAATATTTACTATTCTGCCTAATCTCATAATGCTATAATGGTGCCATCCGTGGGATAACCGACCTTATTGCGTTCTACCAGTTCAGGGATGCTTTGTGGTAAAAGATATAAACTTACTGGCACTGCCAATGATCTTAATAACTACAGATGCCTGCGGAATATGTGCACAAGGCAAACAAGGCACGCAAAAGCACAATATTACTCTGACAATCTCCTCCAGAATACAACAAACCCAGCTAACTTCTGGAAGTTATCAACAATATATTCCTGGCTTCTAGCCATCAACAGCCATTTAATATCATTAAGGAGGATACTACTCTGACAAACCCCACTGACATTGCAAACACATTAAATGAATACTTTGCGGGGTGTGCTACTTCCCTACTATCAAAGCGTAACCCGAGCTACAAATATGACGCCCAACCTGGAAGAACCCCCAGTGCCCCACCTCCCCCCAACAGTGCTTACAATGTTCAGTTTGTCCCAGTATTTGAAGAGGAGATTACACAGGTTCTGCTAACATTAAAACTTAACAGCCAATGTGGACCGTGCAATAAATGTTCCTACGACTTGGTGCCCCAGCCATTGCCAAACTGCTTGCCTCCCTAATCACCTCTATGCTGTCTGCAGGCCATATCCCTAAGACCTAGACAAATGCCAGAGTTGTCCCAATCTTCAATAGTGGGGACAAAAACACTGTCTCAAACTAGAGGTCAATCTCACCCAATACTATCCAAAGTCATGGGAAAATGTGTTCTCTCCCAATTAAGCGATTACTATACCAAGACAAATTTCCCTAGCCAATACCAATCTGGCTTTCGCCCCAAACACTTCACGGTAACTACTCTGCTAAAAGTTTGCAACGAAATCCAGTGTGGAATGGAACGGGGACAAGTCACTGGTGCAGTATTCCTAGATTTTGCAAAGGCTTTTTATACTGTTGATCATGTTTTATTGCTAAACAAACTCCAGTGCTCTTAAATAAGAGAACATGCTTTAAACTGGTTTCAGTCCTACCTATCGGGAAGATCCCAGTATGTGTCTATCTCAGACTCTAACTCCAACCCCTTGGATATCATCTGCGGTGTCCCGCAAGGCTCTATTCTGGGGCCCCTACTCGTTTCGGTGTTCATCAAGATCTACCTGAAAAAACAGAAAGTGAATCCCTGCGCTTCTCCCATTGGGCTAACAATAAATGGGGAAATAAATATACAGAGTGACACCTAAATCTGTAAGACAAAGGAGACTTTTGGTTGCATCCTTTGATCAAATAATGACCAGCCTGCTAACCAACGTCAAGGTTAGTCTGAGTAGCAGATCCCTATGCTAAATGCATACAAATGTCCTGTGAAATATACCCTGAGGGGGTTGATAAACTAAGCATAAGCTAATGTAACTTAGTGCAGGTAAAAAACAGTAAAGATACTTACGTGCAAGTAAAGTGAAAAGTGAATGTACAGGGACCTTACTGGGAGATTATATACCTTGAAAAGGAGGGACTAACCTCCCACAAGCTGCTCAATAAGAAGCCAACTAGAAGCGCATCACTATTAGGGTGTGATTAACGTATTAGCCAATCCACCTGTAACTGATATTGAGCAGCCTGTGGGAGGGCAGTCTTCAATCTGATTTTTCAAGACTTGAAAACTGGATTTCCCAAAACAAAGTGTTTTTAAACTTGGCCAATATGTCAGGCAGAAAGCACATTCCTCGGGCACTACAGCGCTTCATTTAGCTCATTTCCTGCCAGCCGGCTTCCAGCATCCTTGTTTACCAATGCTAATTACAGTTTAGCATTTGACAACTTCATAACTCACTGTAAACATCGAAGTTTTAAGTCGTCACAGTGCTGCAGTTACCAGTGCTTGTGCCAGGAATATTTCTTCTATTGCACAGAATCGGAAAATGTCATCATAACTATTAACTCTGCACTATCCCCCCCGTGCTTTGCTTACTGTAAAAGTGAATAGAACGAGTAATCATTCTACCAAGGCCCACTGCAAGCGGTCTGTACAGAGATCTGTACCAATGCGCCCCATGCATTTCTCGCAGGTTTACTGCAGGATAATGTCAGATTTCCCGAATACTTTCTGCGTTGTTGCAGAATTCTTCGCTCTGGTCTCTGTGCAGCCTGTGCTGCTGGCGCGGTTTTCGCTCAGTTCAGAACGGATACAGTCTGTGTGTTTAGACTTCTTTTGAATTCACACATAAAATGTATCCCTACAAACGCTCGTAAGGGCTGTAATATAGTGCGCGTCAATGATAATTGGCTGCGTAAGCCTGACGTTTGCATATGTGAGACGCGCGCGCGCGACAAATCAGAGAAAATACAAGAAAATTGTATTTTCGCACTGTTGCCGCGCCACGTGACGCTATGAACCAATCACAGCACAGCCTAATGCTGTGATGTCATAGCAACGCCCCCTAGCCGCACGCGGCACCGCTTGCGCTATAGAAACTAAACGCACGCGGCACGTGCACGCACAGTGCTGTGCGCGCGCTCACACACGCACCAGCTTGTTCTATATTACAAGCCTAAGCCGTGCTGCTGGCTCAGACGTCCCTGTAATCCTCAGGTGTTCTTTGCGTTGGTGAAAGATGCAGGAGTGCAGAATACCCCCTAAAGAAACTCAGCATCCTGAGTGTTAACCCATAAAAAGAGTAACTGAGTATAAAAAAAAAAAAATGACTAAAGGGCGATAATACCCAAGTGTGATTTTCAATATAGAACAGCAGGGATTGCAAATGTCAGCGTGTTTGGGTGTAACAATGTGTGTTTTAAGCTGCATGTTCAGCACTCACTTACCCTAGTATTTATGCTACATTAACAACCCTTTGCAATGTTAATTATTTTATATTGATTTAGATTTAAAATTTTGTTTCTAAATTGGTGTAAAGGCATCAATTACAGCTGAGGCATTTTAAGATCCTAATTAATGAGGAATATAATAAAACTGAAAGGCACTGGACGTGCTGTGATAGTGGATAGATACAGCTGTGGGTAGGAATCTCTCACAGTAAAACCACCCTGACAGAATGGTATCAGGAGGGGGCACAATGATTCCGTTCATATGACCTTGGAATGTCCTCATTCAATATTTAATCCTCCCTGCTGTCTTTATTGCAAGTTCATTTATCAATTTATTTCCAGAAGACCGTATTAAATGGAAATTACATTCAAGGCTATAGGAAATCTAATTAAAACATAAGATAACCGCACGTCAATATTACTCACTAGAACGGAGAGGCCACGTTTGTGACCCCCATGTGCTGTTCCCGAGCATATTTCCACTCGATGTAGAACCAATTACAGTTTGGGGGTCAGTTGCTCACCACTGGGTGCCCATTTGTTCCTTTGAAATAGTTTTCTATGTTCACACTACTTTTTATAATGCTTCACTTAGAAGAGAGAGAACCAACTAGACTAGTACAGTACAGTATGTGTTTCTTTTGTATCTCTGTTGGGGGAAAGCACCCACACGCCTAGCCACAAAAAGTGCCCCCTTTTATACTAGAAGCTGTGGATTTTAGGAATAACCAATGAATTAGCCGAGGTGTTATTGCACCGAGATTACAAATGAATTGAGTGTTGGTTGGTACATCCTCAACGCATAAGTCACCTGGACTGATTTAATCCGTAAGGTCCTAATGAGAGACAGGAGACGACCACCACGAATAGGGCATGAGTGATCACTGGGGGCATCTCGAACTGATCATACGGAGGGCGAGCTGCAGCTGTGGACATGCAAATACATATATCACGTCATAGTGTGCTTCCTTCTTCACAGGGATTTCCCTTAAGGTTACTCTAATAAGCTACCAAGCTGCTTCCCGGCTTCTCTTTCCTGGACAGGATTTCAGTCCCATTGATATGGAGTTGATTTCTTCTTCAGCACTGGGAACACGTCTTCACTGCGTACTAAATAGGGGCTTAGGTCCACGTAGAATAGAGGAAGCAGCGAGACCTGGCCGGCTTAGGTCCACGTACAATAGAGGAAGCAACGAGACCTGGCCAACTTAGATCCACGTAGAATAGAGACAGCAATGAGACCTGGCCGGGTTAGGTCCACGTGGAATAGAGGCAGCAATGAGACCTGGCCGGGTTAGGTCCACGTGGAATAGAGGCAGCAGCGAGACCTGGCCGGCTTAGGTCCACATAGAATAGAGGCAGCAATGAAACCTGGCCGGGTCAGGTCCACGTAAAATAGAGGCAGCAGCGAGACCTGGTCGGCTTCAGGTCCACGTACAATAGAGGCAGCAGTAAAACCTAGCCGGCTTAGGTCCACGTAGAATAGAGGCAGCAGCGAGACCTGGCCGTGTTAAGTCCATGTAGAATAAAGGCAGCAGTGAGACCTGGCCATGTTAGGTCCACGTAGAATAGAGGCAGCAGTGAGACCTGGCCGGCTTCGGTCCACATGGAATAGAGGCAGCAGTGAGACCTGGCCGGGCTAGGTCCACGTGGAATAGAGGCAGCAGTGAGACCTGGCCGGGTTAGGTCCATGTAGAATAGAGGCAGCAGTGAGACCTGGCCGTGTTAGGTCCACGTAGAATAGAGGCAGCAGTGAGACCTGGCCGGCTTAGGTCCACGTAGAATAGAGGCACCAGTGAGACCTGGCCGGCTTAGGTCCATGTAGAATAGAGGCAGCAGTGAGACCTGGCCGGGTTAAGTCCACGTAGAATAGAGGCAGCAGCAAGACCTGGTCGGCTTCAGGTCCACGTAGAATAGAGGCAATAGCGATATCTGGCCAGATTAGGTCCACGTAGAATAGAGGCAGCAGCGAAACCTGGCCGGATTAGGTCCACGTAGAATAGAGGCAGCAGCAAGACCTGGTCAGCTTCAGGTCCACGTAGAATAGAGGCAACAGCGATATCTGGCCAGATTTGGTCCACGTAGAATCAAGGCAGCAGCAAGACATGGCCAGCTTAGGTTCACGTAGAATAGAGGCAGCAGCGAGACCTGGCCGGGTTACGTCCACGTAGAATAGAGGCAGCAGTGAGACCTGGCCAGCTTAGGTCCACGTAGAATAGAGGCAGCAGTGAAACCTGGCTGGCTTGGGTCCACGTAGAATAGAGGCAGCAGCGAGACCTGGCCGGCTTCAGGTCCACGTGGAATAGAGGCAGCAGCGAGACCTGACTAGCTTAGGTCCACATAGAATAGAGGCAGCAGCGTGACCTGGCCGGCTTAGGTCCATGTAGAATAGAGGCAGCAGTGAGACCTGGCCGGGTTAGGTCAACGTGGAATAGAGGCAGCAGTGAGACCTGGCCGGGTTAGGTCCACGTAGAATAGAGGTAGCAGTGAGACCTGGCCGGGTTAGGTCCACGTGGAATAGAGGCAGCAGTGAGACCTGGCTATCTTAGGTCCACGTAGAATAGAGGTAGCAGTGAGACCTGGCCGGCTTAGGTCCACGTACAATAGAGGCAGCAGCGAGACCTGGCTGGCTTAGGTCCACATACAATAGAGGCAGCAGCGTGACCTGGCCGGCTTAGGTTCACGTAGAATAGAGGCAGCAGTGAGACCTGGCCGGGTTAGGTCCATGTAGAATTTAGGCAGCAGTGAGACCTGGCCAGCGTAGGTCCACGTAGAATAGAGGTAGCAGTGAGACCTGGCCGGGTTAGGTCCACGTGGAATAGAGGCAGCAGTGAGACCTGGCCGGCTTAGGTCCACGTAGAATAGAGGCAGCAGTGAGACCTGGCCGGGTTAGCGGGTTATGTTACCCGTGGATAGAGGACAGCCAGGTGTAGAACCTGCTATCTTTAGGTCCACGTAGAATAGAGGTAGCAGTGAGACCGTCTGGCCGGTTAGGTCCACGTAATAGAGGCCAGCAGAGACCTGGCCGGTTAGGTCCCACGTACATAGAGGCAGCAGCTGAGACCTGGCCGCTTAGTCACGTTAATAGAGGCAGCAGTGAGACCTGGCCGTTAGTCCACTACAGATAGAGGCAGCAGCATGAGACCTGGCCTCTAGGTCCACGTAGAAATAGAGGCAGCAGTGAAACCTGGCGGCTTAGGGTCCACGTAGAATGAGGCAGCAGTGAGACCTGGCCGGCTTAGGTCCACGTAGAATAGAGGCAGCATCGGGGTAGACGTGGCGGCGTTAGGTCCACGTAGAATAGAGGCAGCACGAGACCTTGTCGGCTTCCGGTCCACGTAGATAAGAGGCAAGCAGTGACACCTAGTCGGCTTAGGTCCACGTAGAATAGAGGCGCAAGCGAGACCTGGCCGGTTAGGTCACGTAGAATGAGGCAGCAGTAAGACCTGGCGGGCTTAGGTCCACAGTGGAATAGGAGGCAGCAGCGAGACCGGCGGCTATCCTTAGGTCCCCAGACTAGAATAGAGGACAATGCAGTGGACGCTGCCGGTTAGGTCCACGTGACATAGAGGCAGCAGCGGACCTGCGGCTTAGTCCCGTACATAGGCAGCAGCGAGGACCTGGCCTGGCTTAGGTCCACGTACTAAATACAAGGCAGCACAGGAGACCTGGACGGCTAGGTTAGGTCCACGTACAATAGGAGGCAGCAGCATTGAGACCTGGCCGCTTAGGTCCACGTAGAATAGAGGCAGCAGGAAACCTGGCTGGCTTCGAGTCCACGTAGAATAGAGCTCAGTGTGAGACCTGGCCGGCTTCAGTCCACGTAGAATAGAGGCAGCATCGAGACCTGCCGGGTTAGGTGTCCACGAGAATAGAGGCAGCAGCGAGACCCTGGCGGCTTCCTGGGTCCACGTAGAATAGAGGCAGCAGTGAAACCTAGTCGGCTTAGGTCCACGTAGAATAGAGGCAGCAGCGAGACCTGGCCGTGTTAGGTCAACGTAGAATAGAGGCAGCAGTAAGACCTGGCCGGGTTAGGTCCACGTGGAATAGAGGCAGCAGCGAGACCTGCCGTTGTTAAGGGTCCAACGTAGAATAGAGGAGCAGTGAGACCTGGCCGGTGTTAGGTTCCATGTGAATTTAGGCAGCAGTGAGACCTGGCCAGCTTAGGTCCACGTAGAATAGAGGTAGCAGTGACACCTGGCTGGGTTAGGTCCACGTGGAATAGAGGCAGCAGTGAGACCTGGCTATCTTAGGTCCACGTAGAATAGAGGCAGCAGTGAGACCTGGCTGGCTTAGGTCCACGTATAATAGAGGCAGCAGTGAGACCTGGCCGGGTTAGTTCCACGTGAATAGAGGCGCAGTGAGACTGCGGCTTTAGTTCCCACTTACAATAAAGTAGCAGTGAGGACCTGGCCGGCTTGGTCCACGTACAATAAGAGGCAAGCATCGATACCTGGCCGGCTGTCATGTCCACGTAGAATAGAGGCAGCACGAGACCTAGGCCGGTTAGGTCCAGTATAATAGAGGCAGCAGCGAGACCTGGTCGGCTTCAGGTCCACGTAAATAGAGGCGGCAGTGAAACCCTAGTCGGCTTAGGTCCCACGTAGAATAAGGCAGCCAGCGAGGACCTGGTCGTGTTAGGTCCACGTATAATAGAGGCAGCACGAGACCTGGCCCTTAGGTACCACGTAGAATATAGGCAGCAGCGAGACCTGCCGGTGTTTTAGTCAACGTAGAATAGAGGCAGCATAAGACCTGGCCGGGTTAGGCCACGTGGAATAGGCAGCAGTGAGACCTGGCCGGGTTAGGTCATGTAGACTTTATGGTCAGCAGTGAGACCTGGCCAGCTTAGGTCCACGTGAATAGGGTCAGCAGTGAGACCTGCCTGGGTTAGTCCACGTGGAATAGAGGCAAGAGTGAAACCTGGCTGGCTTAGGTCCATGTATAATAGAGGCAGCAGTGAGACTGGCCGGGTTGGTCCACGTAGAATAGAGCAGCAGTGAGACCTGGCCGGCTTAGGTCCACATAGAATAAGAGGTAGCAGTGAGACCTGGCCGGCTTAGGTCCACGTCAAGATAGAGGCACAGCGAGACCTGGCCGGCTTAGGTCCACGTAGATAGAGGCAGCAATGAAACCTGCCGGGGTTGGTCCAGGTAAAATAGAGGCAGCAGCGGAGACCCTGGTCGGCTTCAGGTCCGTACTAATAGTCAAGGACAGCAGTAAAACCTGGGCCGTGCTTAGTTTCCATGTAGAAATAGAGGCAAGCCAGCGAGACCTGGCCGGGTTAGGTCACTAAGAATAGAGGCAAGCAGACGCAGACCTGGTCGGCTTCAGTCCACGTAGAATCAGAGGCAACAGCGATTCTGACCAGATTAGGTCCACGTGAATAGAGCAGCAGTGACACATGGCCGCGTTACGTCCACGTAGAATAAGGCAGCAGCAAGACATGGCCAGCTTAGGTCCACGTAAATAGAAGGCAGCAGCGAGACCTGGCCGGGTTTAGGTCCACGTAAATAGAGGCAGCAGTGATACCTGGCCGGGTTAGGTCCTGTAGAATTTAGGCAGCAGTGAGACCTGGCCGCTTAGGTCCCACGTAGAAATAAGTAGCAGTGACACCTGGCTGGGTTAGGTCCACAGTGGAATAGAGCCAGCAGTGAGCACTGGCTATCTTAGGTCCACCGTAGAATAGAGGCTAGCAGTGGAGACCTGGCCTGGCTTAGGTCCACGTATAATAGAGGCAGCGTGAGACCTGGCCGGGTTAGGTTCCACGTGAATAGAGGCAGCAGTGAGACCTGGCCGGCGTTAGGTCCACATAGAATAGAGGATAGCAGTGAGACCATGGCCGGCTTAGGTCCACGTACTAAAGGTAGCAGTGAGACCTGGCCGGCTTAGGTCCACGTACATAAGCAGGCAGCAGCAGGAACCTGGCCAGCTTCAGGTCCCCGTAGAATAGAAGGCACAAGCAGACCTGGCCGGGTTAGGTCCACGTAGAATAGAGGCGCAAGCGAGACCTGGTCGCTTCAGTCCACGTAGAATAGAGGCACAGTGAAACCCTAGTTCGGCTTAGAGTCCACGTAGAATAGAGGCAGCAGCGAGACCTGGCCGTGGTTAGGTCCACGTAGAATAGAGGGCACACGAGACCTGGCCGGCTTAGTCCAGCTAGAATAGAGCAAGCAGCGAGACCATGGCCGTGTTGCATCAACTTAGAATAGACGCAGCAGTAAGACCTGGCCGGTTAGGTCCACGTTGGAATAAGCAGCAGTGAGACTGCTGGGTTAGGTCCATGTAGAATTTAGGCAGCAGTGAGACCTGGCCGACTTAGGTCCACGTAAATAGAGTAGCAGTGAGACCTGTCTGGGTAGGTCCACGTGGAATAGAGGCAGGCAGTGAAACCTGCTGGCTTAGGTCACTGTATAATAGAGGCAGCAGTGAAACCTGGCCGGGTTAGGTCCACGTAGAATAGAGGCAGCAGTGAGACCTGGCCGCTTAGTCCGCACATAAAGATATAGGTTCAGACCTGGCCGCTTAGGTCACTTACAATAGAGGCCGTAGCATGAGACCTGGCCGGCTTAGGTCACGTAGATAGAGGCAGCATGAACCTGGCCGGTAGTGGTCCACGGTAAAACTAGCAGGCAGCAAACCAGCGAAGACGCCTGGTCTGCTTCATCAGGTCACAGTACAATAGAGGCAGCAGTAAAACCTGGCCGGCTTAGTTCCTGTAGAATAGAGGAAGCACGCGAGACCTGGCCATGGTTAGGTCCACATAGAATAGAGCAGCAAGCAGACCTGGTCGGCTTCAGGTCCACGTAGAATAGAGGCACCAGCGATATCTGACCAGATTAGGTCCACTTAGAATAGAGCACGTCAGTGAGACATGGCCGGCTTACGTCCACGTTAGAATAGAGCAGCAGTGAGACCCAAAATGGCCTGGCTATAAGGGGAGGTCCAAGTAGAATGAGCAGCAATGGCCGGCTTAGTTCCATGTAGAATAGAGGCAGCAGCGAGACCTGGCCGGGTTAGGTCCACATAGAATAGAGGCAGCAGCAAGACCTGGTCGGCTTCAGGTCCACGTAGAATAGAGGCAACAGCGATATCTGACCAGATTAGGTCCACGTAGAATAGAGGCAGCAGTGAGACATGGCCGGCTTACGTCCACGTAGAATAGAGGCAGCAGTGAGACCCTAGCCCCGGGTAGAAGCCACGTAAATTAGACACACGACGGAAAGCGGATCAGGACGATAGAAACCCCCAGACTTCCCAATCTGGCCAGATTGCGTCCAACGTAGATAATAGGGCAGCAGCGAAAACCGGCCAGATTCAGGAATAAATAGGGTCCACGTAGAATAGAGGGCAGCAGTCAAGACCTGGTCAGCTTCAGGTCCACTTAGAATAGAGGGCAACACGATATCTGGCCGATTTGGTCCACGTAGAAATCAAGGCAGCAGCAAGACATGCCAGCTTAGGTTCACGTAGAATAGAGGCCACCTCAGCGAACCTGGCCGGTTCGTCCACGTAGAATAGAGGCAGCAGTGAGACCGGCCAGCTTAGTCCCGTAGAATAGAGGCAGCAGTGAAACCTGGCTGGCTTGGGTCCACGTAGAATAGAGCAGCAGCGAGACCTGGCCGGCTTCAGGTCCACGTGGAATAGAGGCAGCAAGCGAGACCTGACTAGCTTAGGTCACATAGAATGAGGCAGGCAGCCGTGACCCTGGCCGGCTTAGGTCCATGATAGATAGAGGCAGCAGTGAGACCTGCCTGGGTTAGGTCACGTGGAATAGAGGCAGCAGTGGGACCTGGCCGGGTTAGGTTCCACGTAGAATAGAGGTAGGCAGTGAGACCTGGCCGGTTAGTCCACGTGGAATAGAGGCAGCAGGGAGACCTGGCTATCTTAGGTCCACTTAGAATAGAGGTAGCCAGTGATACCTGGCCGGCTTAGGTCCACGTACAATAGAGGCAGCAGCGAGACCTGGCCGTCTTAGGTCCACGTACAATAGAGGCAGCAGCGAGACCTCTGGCTTAGGTCCACATACAATAGAGGCAGCAGCGTGACCTGGCCGGCTTGGTTCACGTAGAATAGAGGCAGCAGTGAGACCTGCCGGGTTAGGTCATGTAGAATTAGGCAGCAGTGAGACCTGGCCAGCGTAGGTCCACGTAGAATAGAGGTAGCAGTGAACCTGGCCGGTTAGGTCCACGTGGAATAGAGGCAGCAGTGAGACTGAGCGCTAAAGCCGGCTTAAGGTCACGTAGAATAGAGGTAGCAGTGAGACCTGGCCGGGTTAGGTCCACGTGAATAGAGCAGCAGTGAGACCTGGCATCCTTAGTCCATAGATAGAGGAGCGTGAGACCTGGCGGCTTTAGGTCCACGTTAAAATAGAGGCAGCAGGAACCTGCCGGCTTAGGTCCACGTACAATAGGAGGCAGCAGCCGAGACCTGGCCGGTTAGGGTCCACGTAGAATAGAGGCCAGCTGAGACCTGGCCGCTTTAGGTCCACGTACAGACTAGAGGCAGCAGTGAGACCCTGCGGGCCGCTTAGTCACGTAGAATAGAGGCCGCAGTGAAACCTGGCTGGCTTGGGTCCACTTAGATAGAGGCAGCAGTGAGACCTGGCCGGTTAGTCACGTAGAATAGAGCAGCAAGCGGACCCTGGCGCGGTTAGGTCCACGTTAGAAAGATGAGCAAAAGCAGCGAGACCTGGTCGGCTTCCGGTCCTAGAATAGAGGCAAGCAGTGAAACTAGTCGGCTTAGGTCACGTAGAATAGAGGCAGCAGCGAGACCTGGCACTGTGTAGTCAACGTAGAATAGAGGCAAGCATAAGACCTGGCCGGTGAGGTCACGTGGAATAGAGGCCAGCAGCGAGACCTGGCTATCTTGGTCCCACGTAGAATAGAGGTAGCATGAACCTGGCCGGCTTAGGTCCACGTAATGAGGCGCAGCGAGACTGCGCTTAGGTCCACGTACAATAGAGGCACCAGCGAGACCGTGGCCGGCTTAGGTCACGGTAGAAGAGGCACAGTGGAGACCTGGCGGCTTAGGTCCACTACAATAGATGGCAGCAGTGAGACCTGGCCAGCTTAGTCCACGTAAATAGACTCAGTTGAGCAACCTGGCCTTGGCTTAGGGTCCACGTAGAATAAGAGCATCAGTGAGACCTGGCCGGCTTGGTCCACGTAGAATAGAGGCAGCATCGAGACCTGGCCGGGTTAGGTCCACGTAGAATAGAGGCAGCAGCGAGACCTGGGCGGCTTCGTCGGTCCACATAATAGAGGCAAGCAGCGACCTGTCGGCTTAGGTCCACGTAGAATGAGGCAGCCTCGAGACCTCGAGCGTGTAGGCACACGTAGAATAGAGGCAGCAGTAGACCTGCCGGGTTAGGTCCACGTGGATAGAGGCAGCATGAGACCTTGGCCGGTTAGGTAACGTGAATAGAGGCAGCATGTAGACCTGGCCGGGTTAGTCCACGTGAATTAGGCAGCAGTGAGAACCTGCCAGCTTAGGTCCACGTAGAATAGAGGTCGCAGTGACACCTGGCCGGTTTAGGTCCACGTGGATAGAGGCACAGTGAAGACCTGGCCTTAGGGTCCCGTAAATAGAGGCAGGCAGTGAGACTGGCTGTTAGGTCCACGTATAATAGAGGCAGCAGTGACACTGGCCGGGTTAGGTCCACGTAGAATAGAGGCAGCCGTGAGACCTGCCCGGCTTAGGTCCCTTAAATAGGGAGCAGTGAAACCTGCCGGCTTAGGTCCACGTACGAATAGAGGCAGCAGAGACCCTTCCGGCTTCAGGTCCACGTAGAATAGAGGCAGCAGCGAGACCTGGCCGGGTTAGGTCCACGTAGAATAGAGGCAGCAGCGAGACCTGGTTCGGCTTCACTTTCCACGTAGAATATAGAGCGGCAGTGAAACCTAGTCGCTTAGGTTTCCCGTAGAATGAGCAGCAGCGAACCTGGCCGTGTTAGGTCCACTTAGAATAAGGCAGCAGCGAGACCTGGCCGGTTAGGTCCACGTGAATATAGGCGCAGCGAGACCTGGCCGTTAGGTCAACGTGAATAGAGGCAGCAGTAAGACCTGGCCGTGGTTAGGCCACGTGAAATAAGGCAGCAGTGAGACCTGGCCGGTTAGGTCCAGTAAAGAATTAGAGCGCATGAGACCTGGCCAGCTTAGTTCCACTGTAGAATAGAGGTACACAGTGAACCTGGCGGGTTAGGTCCACGTGGAATAGAGGCAGCAGTGAAACCTGGCGGCTTAGGTCCACGTAGAAATAAGGCAGCATTGAGACCTGGCCGGGTTAGGTCCACGTAGAATAGAGGCAGCAGTGAGACCTGGCCGGCTTAGTCCACATAGAATAGAGGTAGCGAGCCCTGGCCGCTTAGGTCCACGACGAATAGTAGGCAAGCAGCGAGACCTGCCGGCTTATGGTCCCCGTAGAATAGAGGCAGCATAAACCTGCCGGTTAGGTCCACGTAAATAGAGGCAGCAGCGGAGACCTGGTGGCTGCGTCCCACAAATAGGGCAGCAGTAAAACACTGCCTGTTAGTTCCAGTAGAATCATGCAAGCCAGCGAGACCTGGCCGGGTTAGGTCCCATAGAATAGAGGCAGCAGCAAGGACCTGGTGCGGTCTTCAGGTCCACGTAGAATAGAGGCAACAGCGATCTACCATTAGGTCCACGTAGAAAGAGGCCAGTGAGACACTGCCGTTAGTCCACGTTAGAATAAGGCCGCAGCAAGACACTGTGCCAGCTTAGGTCCACGTAGAATAGAGGCAGCAGCTGAGACCTGGCCGGGTTAGGTCCACGAAGAATAGAGGCAGCAGTGAAGACCTGGCCGGGTTAGGTCCATGTAGAATAGGCAGCAGTGAGACCTGGCCAGCTTAGGCCCACGTAGAATAGAGGTAGCAGTGACACCTGGCTGGGTAGGTCCACGTGAATAGAGGCAGCATGAGACCTGGCTTCTGTCTGTCCACGTAGAATAGAGAGCATGTGAGACCTGGCTGGCTTAGGTCCATATAATAGAGGCAGCAGTGAGAACCGGCCGGTTTAGGTCCACGTAGATAGAGGCAGCAGTGAACCTGGCCGGTTAGGTCCACATAGAATAGAGGTCAGCAGTCGAGACATGGCGGCTTAGGTCCACTACAATAAGTAGCAGTGCAGCTGGCCAGCTGCTTGGTCCACGTACAATAGAGGGCAGCAGCGAACCTGGCCAGCCTTCAGGTCCACAGTAGAATGTAGAGGCAGCAGCGAGACCTGGCCGGTAGGGTCCACGTAGAATAGAGCGCAGCAGCGAGACCTGGTCGGCTTCAGGTCCACGTAGAATAGAGCGCAAGTGAAAACCTCGGCGGCTTAGGGTCCACGTAGAATAGAGGCAGCAGCGAGACCTGGCCGTGTTTAGGTCCACGTAGAATAGAGGCAGCAGCGAGACCTGGCCTGGTTAGGTCCACGTGAATAGAGGCAGCACGAGACCTGCCGTGTTTAGGTCACTGTAGAATATAGCAAGCAGTAGACCTGGCCGTTGTTAGTCCACGTGGAATGAGCAGCAGTGAGACCTGGCCGGTTTAGGTCCCTATAAATTTAGGCAGCAGTGAGACCTGGCCAGCTTAGGTCCACGTATGAATAGAGGGCAAGATGAGACTGGCTGGGTTATGGTCCCACGTGAAATAGAGGCGCAGTGAAGACCTTGGCTGGCTTAGGTCACATGTCAATAGAGGCAGCATTGAAACCTGGCCGGGTCTTAGGTCCACGTAGAATAGAGGCAGCATGCGACCTGGCCGGCTTTAGGTCCACATAGATAGATGAGAGTGACCTGGCCGCTTAGGTCCCTACAATAGAGGCCAGCGAGACCTGGCCGGCGGCTAGGTCCACGTAGAATAGAGGCAGCAATGAGACATGGCGGGGTAGGTCCCGTAGGAAGTAGACGGCAGCAGCGATACCTGGACTCGGTTAGGTCCACGTACAATATAGGGCAGCAGTAAAACCTGGCCGGCTTATTCCATTGTAGAATAGAGGCAAGCACGCGAACCTGGCCTGGTTAGGTCCACATAGAATAGAGGCAGCAGCAAGACCTGGTCGGTTCAGGTTCCACGTGAATAGAGGCAACCGTACATCCTGACCGTTAGGTCCACGTAGATGAGGCATCAGTGAGACTGCCGGCTTAGTCTAAAGAGCAGCAGTGAGACAGTGCCGGCTTAGGTCCACGTAGAATAGAGTCAGCATATGAACCTGGCCGGCCTTAGTTCCATGTAGAATGAGGCAGCAGCGAGACCTGGCGGTTAGTCCACATAGAATAAGAGGCAGCAGAAGACCTGGTCGGCTTCAGGTCCACGTAGACATAGAGGCAACAGCGATAGCCTGACCGATTAGGTCCACTAAAAGAATGAGGCAGCAGTAGACAGGCCGGCTTACGTCCACGTAGAATAGAGGCAGCAGCAGACCTGGCCAGCTTAGGTCCACGTAGAATAAGGCAGCAGTGATACCTGGCCAGGCTTAGGTCCAGGTAGAATAAAGGCAGCAGTGAACCTGGCTGGCTGTGGTCTCCCGTAGAATAGAGGCAGCGTGAAACCTGCCGCTTAGGTCCACGTGAATAGAGCAGCCGAGCCTGGCTAGCTTAGGTGCCACGTAGAATAGAGGCAGCATGCAGACTGGCCACTTGAGTCACGTAAATAGAGACAGCAGTGGACCTGGCCAGGTTAGTCCATTAGATAGAGGCAGCAGTGAAACCTGGCTTGGCTTTGGCCACATACATTAAGAATAGAGGCAGCAGTGAAACCTAGTCGCTTAGGTCCACGTGTGATAGAGGCACAGTGAGACCTGGCCGGGTTAGGTCCAATGTAGAATTTAGGCGCACTGAGACCTGGCAGCTTAGGTCCACGTAGAATAGTAGCCTAGTGAGACCTGGTGGGTTAGGTCCCACTGAAATAATGCAGCAGTGAGACCGGCTGTTCGTCCAGTACATGAATAGAGGCAGCAGAGACCTGGCCGGGTTAGGTCCACGTAAATAGGGCAGCAGTGAGACCGTCCGGCTTAGGTCCACAAAGAATAGAGGTAGCAGTGAGACCTGGCCGGCTTAGTTCCAAGTACAATAGAGGACAGCAGCGAGACCTGGCCGGCTTAGGTCACGTAGAATAGAGGCAGCAATGAACCTGCCGGGTTAGGTCCCAATAGATAGAGGTAGCGCAGTGAGACCTGGTCCGGCTTAGGTCCACGTACATAGAGCGCAGCGAGACCTGGCCGGTCTAGGTCCCTTGAATAGAGGCAGCAGCAGCGACCTGTCGGCTTCAGGTCCACGTAGAATAGAGGCAGCAGTCAAAACCTAGTCGTCTTAGTTCCATGGTAGAATAGAGGCATCAGCAATACCTGGTCCTTTAATGTCCACGTAGAAAGAGGCAACAGCGATATCTGACCAGATTAGGTCCACGTAGAATAGTAGGCAGCAGTGGACTGGCCTGCTTTTACGTTCCACGGAGAATAGAGGTGCAGCAGCCAAGACAAATGGCGCAGGCTTTAGGCATCCACAGACACTAGATAGGAGCAGCAGTGATACCTGGCCAGCTTAGGTCCATTGTAGAATGAGAGCAGCAGTCTAAAACCTGGGCTGGCTTTGGTCCACGTAGAATAGAGGCAAGCAGTGAACCTGGCCGGCTTTCAGGTCCACTTAGAATAGAGGCAAGCAGCGAGTCCTGGCTAGCTTAGGTCCACGTGGAATATAGGGCAGCAGTGAGACCTGGCCAGCTTAGGTCCACTACAATAAGAGGCAGCAGCAGAGACCTACCGGTTAGGTCCGTAGAATAGAGGCAGCAGCAGCGTGACCTGGTCGGCTTTCAGGTCCACGTAGATAAGGCATCAGTGAAACCTAGCCGGCTTAGGTCAGGCCCGAGAATAGAGGCAGCACGAGACCTGCCGTGGTGAGGTCCCAGTAAATAGAGGCAGCAGTGAGACCTGGCCGGTTAGGTTCCCGTGGATAGAGTCACATTGGAGACCTGCCGGGTTAGGCCACGTAGAATAGAGGCAGCGTGAGACTGGTCCGGCTTAGATCCAGTATAATAAGGCAGCAGCGAGACTGGCCGCCTAGGTCCACGTGAATAGAGGCACCATTGAGACCGGGCCGTGTTAGGTCACGTCGAATAGAGGCTCAGTGAGACCTGGCCGCTGGTCCACGTAGCTAGAGGCAGCAGCGAGACCTGGCCCAAGTCTGGTGTTTCAGCATCGACTTTCTCTTCCCCTCTCTGCGTGTCATCTCTTCTACTGAATGGAGCTAAATTGCTACATGTGTACTAGCAAAGTTGCTCCAGTTCTTGTTCTGGGGTTTGTGTATTTCACATGAGTGATGTGGGTCCTCTGCTCTGAAGATTGATTATAACTCTCGCATGCTACATTCAGCTGCATCCTCCTATAATGACAATTGGAGGGTGCCATGGTGTCCAGTATGGACGGACTGTACTGTACTTTGGAACCTTGTCAGGTA
Organism: Ascaphus truei; assembly: GCA_036426205.1. Lineage (NCBI taxonomy): Eukaryota > Metazoa > Chordata > Amphibia > Anura > Ascaphidae > Ascaphus > Ascaphus truei. Next base: position 49,162 of record WSYH01001782.1, read on the forward strand.
AAAATGAGAGGTATAATACTGGACGTTTATGTGTATAACCGGTATTACCTCTCTGGCGTGTATATGTATGTCTTATTAACCCACTCTGGGCGTGTTATGTGTATACCGGTTTTACCTCTCTGGGCCTGTATATGTATACCGGTATTACCACTTCTGGGCGTGTATGTTATACCGGTATTTTTCCTCTCTGCATTTATGTGTATACGTAACCTCTTGGGTGTGTATGGGTATACCGGTATTACCTCTCTCTGGGCATGTATGGTGTATACCGGTATTACCTCTGGGCGTGTCCATGTGTATACCGGTATTACTCTCTGGGCAGTATGTTATACCGGTATTACCTCTGGGCGTGTATGTGTATACCGGTTATACCTCTCTGGGGTTATATGTATATCGGTAATTACCCTCTCGGGCGGGTAGTGTATACCGGTATTACCTCTCTGGGCTGTATGTAACCGGTATTCCTCTGGCGTGTACGTGTTTACCGGTATTACCTCTCTGGGCGTGTACGTGTATACCGTATTACCTCTCTGGCGGTACGTGTACCGGTTATGTACCTTCTGGGCGTGTATGTTATACGGTATTAACCTCTCTGGGGCGTGATGTGTATACCGGTATTACCTCTCTGGTCGTGTACGTTATAACGGTATTACCTTCTTGGCGTGTATGTGTATACCGGTATACCTCTCTGGCGGTATGTGTTATACCGGTATTACCTCTCTGGGCGTGTACGTGTATACCGGTATTACCTCTCTTCTGTGTGTGTACTGAAGGAGGTATTGAAGACAAAGATGCAAAATCTATTAATACCATAAAGACTTGAAAAATATATTAATAATATTATATCTAATTAATAATCAAGCTGATGCATGCCATTCATCCAGGACTTCAATCCAGTCAAGTTCAAAATCCTTAGAGGGAAACCCAAATGAAGGCATTTTGGTAACTCTTAGTCCTCTTGGTAATCTTTTAACTATTTGATCATTTTCTAGGGTGGTAATGTCCCACCATAGACGAATGTCCACTGATAAAGCTTTTTCAAGTTTATTAAAAAACATGGGTAGATCAATATCATCATCATCAATTGGTAATATCGACCCCTCAAAGACTTGGGTTGCTTTTTTACTGCGTATTGAGTTATCAGTGCAGTTACGTCCATAAGACGTAGATCTGGTCTGACTGCCATCAGAGTCCTCAGATAAAAAACAGGGAAAATACTGTGCGCTACTATCTAACCCAAATTAGAATATAAATATAGTGCAGTGGACTAAACCACATAAATAATGTACCAGAAATAAATCACAATAACCACAGTGAGGGTGTATATATGAAGAAATTATACACATAACGTGTATTCGTAGAGGCGTCTGCTGCTATAAACACAGGGGGTGGCACAGCACCCCCACACTCTAAGAAATGGAAACAAAGAAACAGCGCACAACGCCAATAGTGAAGCAGAGTAATCTATTATTTATTACAGGGTAATAAATCTGCGTACATCAAAACAGTGGAATAGGTGCATTTAGTGTGTTTCACACAAGTTACCACTCAGCAACTGTGTCAGAAGAGTCTGCAGCTTGCTTCTCTCAGCGGGGGCGCTACGTTGGTTCAGGACAGGATTAATGTCCAAAACCCCTCATCCCGCAGTACATCCTCCCGGGATTTCCCTTTACAGCAACCACGCTCGTTGCAGGTATTGGTGCTTGGTGGACCGCTCGCGCTTCCAAGCGTCTGGTGCAGCTCGTGTAGCTCAGCGAGCAGATCCACGGTAGGGGGTGAGACCTAAGCTCTGCAAGGGTACACTCGGCGTGCCACGTTGTCGCTCCGTCAACGGGATACTGCGTGATGACGTCACAGTCTCCGCAGCACGGGGGAACCGGCAGGGAGGCTCTGGCAGACTTTGAAATGCCTCCCTGCCGGTTCCCTCACTGCTGCGGAGACTGTGACGTCATCACGCAGTATCCCGTGACGGAGCGACAACGTGGCACGCCGAGTGTACCCTTGCAGAGCTGAGGTCTCACCCCCGTACCGTGGATCTGCTCGCTGAGCTACACGAGCTGCACCAGACGGCTTGGAAGCGCGAGCGGTCCCACCAAGCACCAATACCTGCAACGGAGCGTGGTTGCTGTAAAGGGAAATCCCCTTGGGAGCGATGTACTGCGGGATGAGGGGTTTTGGACATTAATCCTGCTCCTGAACCAACGTAGCGCCCCCGCTGAGAGAAGCAAGCTGCAGACTCTTCTGACAACAGTTGCTGAGTGGTAACTTGTGTGAAACACACTAAATGCACCTATTCCACTGTTTTGATGTACGCAGATTTATTACCCTGTAATTACTAATATATAGCATTACTTGCTTCACTATTTGGCGTTGTGCGCTGTTTCTTTTGTTTCCATTTCTTAGAGTCCCCAGATAAACTCTCCATGATCTTACTCTGCATGTGTTGTCTTCATTTTTTTAGAAGTTTTTGGTGCTAACACATAAGCATGCATCAGCTTGATTATTAATTAGATATAATATTATTAATATATTTTTCATGTCTGTATGGCATTAATAGATTTTGCATCTTTGTCTTCAATACCTCCAAGAAACACAGTCTACTGTTCTTAACCATTTTTTTTGTTTTAATATAACCATTTGTATCCGCAGACATTTAGATAATTTAATGCGGATTTATGTGAGACTAATGAGCCCTCTCTCATGATTACGGCTTAATTTTGGACATTCCCCCCACCCATATCTTATGGATGATATCATCTCCATGTTTACAACTATCTAGCACTGGCCAATCATTGCCTTGCATTATTCCGATATGTCATTTCCGGTGGGGAGAGAATACCATAAGAGAGGAGACTCACAGTAATGAGGTATACTCGCTGACGAAGCGCCGTCCAAGGCGTGAAACGCGTAAGAGGACCCCATTTTTTATCTTCCTGCACCATGTTGTTGTCTATTCAATAAAGTATTGTTTCTATGGACATGCTGTAACCCTGGACTAACCTCTTATTTGATCGGCTGTGCTCCGCCTGCATACCCTGCTGGGATTCTTTACCGGTATTACCTCTCTGGGCGTGTATGTGTATACCCGTATTACCTCTCTGGGCGTGTATGTGTATACCCATATTACCTGGGCAGCTTCCTCCATCCAGATTGGCTGCTGCTGGGTAATGCAGCCAATTAGGAGGAGCAGGTGTCATGAGCCTGGGGTTGGGGCCAAGAAGAGGGGGAAACAGCATGGAGCGGTGAGAGGTGTGCGTCTCCAGCACGTCGCACCTTTCACCATTGTGTCCAGTATTTTTGGACAGGAAGAAGTAAGCACCGCTTTCCCTTTGCATTTGACATTTTAGAGCAAGTTGGGGAGGCAGCTGTTAACATGATGCATAGTTTCACTTTTGGAAGGAGGTTACAATATATTTTCTGGAGCTGAGGAGTGGTATAAATATTTATAAACACAAGACTTGTAAATGACCAGACGGTACCAGTGATGGATTCTTGGCCCATAACTTTAGAAGTGGATGCAGCTGAAAATCTTGAATGTCTCCTAAACCAATGTTCCCTATTTTTTAGCCAAAATGATGTCTGTTTTTGTATTTAACAGTACTGAGTAAACGCCAGGAGATTGGAACCAAATATGCAAATCGGAGTTCTTTATGCTGAGCAGCCGCAATGGAAGAAGCCTAAAGAGTAAACACAGAGTTGATTTTGAATGACCTTGGCTTATCGGCAGGTTCTGATCACAACAGATAAGTTCCAAATGAGTGCGCTCCTCGCTGGTGTGAATGACAAACAGGCACACTCATATGTAACACAGAAAAGGGGCAAAAAAAATTAAAAAAGGGGGACGAGAAGAAAAAAAACAAGAAGCAATAGTGTAATAAGTCTATATATAACATATATTTGCATAACATCCAATGGTCTCACTCACATGCTACAATATCTTGTAGGCAGTGTACAACCTCCGTGGTCTCTATTCCCAGCTCTCTCTCTCTCTTGAGTTGCGATCCTATGCGGGTCTTTGGATGAGCGCTCTCACTGATTCCCATCCCCGGTCGGCGTCCTCTGCGCTGCTCTCACTCGTGCGGTCCCCCCACCGTGCAAAATTTCCTGATGAAGCCAGAGTATTGGCGAAACGCGTAGGAGTGGAGTGTTACACTCTCACTCGCGCATGCGCCCACAGTACTTCCGCACTCGTGACCATCAGTGAGGCCTACAAAACCTCGGGTCAGGTCGGTTTTAACTCTTGTGAGAGTGAGAGAGTTGGGAATAGCGACCTTCGAGGTTATACACCGCCAAAATGATCTTGCAGCATGTGAGTGAGGCCATTGGATGTTATGCAAATATATGTTATATATAGAGATATTACACTATTGCTTTTTTCATTACTTGTTCTCGTCCCCTTTTTTGCCCCTTTTCTGTGTTAAATCTGAGTGTGTCTCTGTCATTCGCACCAGCGAGGAGGAGCGCACTGATTTGGAATTTATATGGACTTTGTTTTACCCTAAGTGTAGGGTAAGGTATTACTGTGGCACCAGCTGAGATTATCTGTCTGTCTATTTTCTATTAGCCAAATGTCACTTTAAAGCTGCAGACCAAGCAATATCCTACATGTGATTTTTTTAAATTAATCAGTTCTGTACTATGCGAAAATACTTGCAGCATTTATTTTTTTTAAACAACTCTGAATTACATTGTTAATGTATTATAATGTAACAAGCATTTTATTTTTGTTTCTATAGCAACCATTTACAAAGTCACATCCCCTTCCTTTTCTGAAACAGGCTCAGGCACACCCCTTTTGGAGCCCCATCCCCTCTCTAGCAGTGCACCTGGTGACTGCCTGGTCACATGATCTTAAAAATCCTTAAAAGTAAAACTGTATATGTGGATAAGTCAGTTGATTGACGGAGAACATTTAGTAAAGTGCCTTGTTGCTTCTTCAGAAGACGAGTAGCACAAACTTGATTTTGGGCAGGTTTTGCCCTTTAGAACTTTAAAGCTGCAGACCAAGCAATATTCTACGTGTGGTTAAAAAAAAAAAATCCGGTCTATACTATGAGAAATTATTTGTATCATTAAAAAAATAAATACAAAATCTGAATGACATTTTTAATGTAGTATAATGTAACAAGCATTTTTTATTTCTATAGCAACCATTTACAGTCACATCCCCTTCTGAAACAGGCTCTGGCACACCCCTTTTTGAGTCCTGCCCTCTCTCTAGCTGTGCACAAATTGTATCTAGTGACTGCCTGGTCACATGATCTTCCCCACAAAACGTTACATCTTTGGTCCTCTTCCGCTGCACTGACAGCCATTTAGTGAAAACCCCTGAGCCGAAATCTGCGCCAATCGATCAGAGGAGAACGGATAAACCGGCAACTTAGCTAATTACTTATCATTGTGTGGATGCACATATAAAGGAGGGGGGTGGGGGGGGGGGATGCAGTTTGGGCGCTGCTTTAATTATTTGTATTAACACTTTTATATAATTTAGTTTTATAATCTGATCACCACAGTAAGGTGCCCCAGTGAAAGCTGCATGTTCCATGTTATTATTGTAGGGCTATTTTCCTGCATGGACGTGTGCTCCGTGCAGCAGGATGTTTATTAACTTTGTCCAGCTGGTCTCAGCTGTTTTGGCGGTTAGTGGCTCCTCCCTCCCAGGGTTTAAGCTCGCCCCTTCCCACTTTCCAAATAGACAGTTCTCTTTCATGCAGCTGGTTGTGACAGATCCAATGCGATCATTCTTCCTCTAACTGCAATATTATGGTTATGCCTTGAAGTGTAAGAACCACAGACCTCTCTGGCGCTTGGTGTAATTTCACTGATTATTAATATTGTCACATTTTTGTTATATTGGCACTTTGTTTGCACTAATTTTTCACATGCCTTGAAGTCTTTTGCATGCTTAAAATGCTTTGGCCAAAGGGTTTAACTAAATTACCCCTTTTTTCAAGAGATATAGAGGTATTGCACGGTATATTTTTGTCATATTGGATGTAGCTCTGGGCTTCTTTGTTTTTTGTTGTATACATTTAGCCATGCCCACTAGCACTCCAATTGACACTTATATACATATATATATTATCTGGTAATTGGGGGGGGGGGGGGGGGTAGAGCTTGCGGGGTATTAGTGTGTTTTGCTCCGTGATGGACGACGATAATTACTATGAAAGGTGAGAGAACTGTAAGGATGTCATGCAGGGGACTCCCTGTAATTGCTCACAGGCAGCTGGTGGAATACATATGGATGAGAATGTAGCAGTCTGCAGTCGGACTCCTTGTATTGATCACAGGGTGCAACTGTGGACCCTAATTAACTATGGATGTAGAAATTCTGTCAGCAGTCTGCAGGCGGACTCCTTGTATTGTCAATGGCAGCTGGTGGAATTATAGGACCTGAGAATGTCAGCAGTCTGCAGGCGGGGGACTCCTTGTATTGCTCACAGTGCAGCTGGTGGAATTACATGGATGAGAATGTAGCAGTCGCAGGCGGACTTCTGTAGACGCTACAGTGCAGCTGGTGGAATTACTATGGATGAGAGTGTAACAGTCTGAGGCGGACTCTCTACGCAGTATTGCACCGCAGTGCAGCTGGTGGAATTACTAATGGAAGAGAATGTACAGTCTGCAGGCGGACTCCTGTATTGCTCACAGTGCACGATGGTGGAATTACTATGGATGGAAGTTTTGTAGCAGTCTGCAAGCGGACTCCTGTATTGCTCACAGTGCAGCTGGTGGAATTACTATGGATGAGAATGTAACAGTTGCAGGCGGACTCGGTATTGCTCACAGTGCAGACCGGTGGAATTACTATGGATGAGATGTAACAGTCTGCAGGCGGAATCCTTGTATGTCACAGTGCAGCTGTGGTGGAATTACTATGGATGAGAATGTAACAGCTGCAGGCGAACTCCGTATTGCTCACAGTGCATGGTGTGTGAATTACTAGGATGAGAATGTAGCAGTCTGCAGGCGGGGACTCTTGTATTGCCACCGTGCAGCTGTGTGATTACTATGGATGAGAAGTAAGCAGTCTTGCAGGCGGACTCCTTGTATTGCTCACAGTGCAGACTGGTGGAATTACTATGGATGAGAATGTAACAGTCTGCAGGCGGACCCCTTGATTGCTCACAGTGCAGCTGGTGGAATTATATGGATGAGAATGTACAGTCTGCAGGCGGGGACTCCTTGTATGCTCACAGTGCAGCTGGTTGAATTATTATGGATGAGATGGTATAGCAGTCTGCAGGCCGGACTCCTGTTTTGCTCAAACAGTGCAGCTGGTGGAATTACTATGGATGAGAATGTAGCAGTGCATGCAGGCGGACTCCTGTATTGCTCACAGTGCAGCTGGTGGAAATTACTATGGATGAGATGTAGCAGTCTGCAGGCGGACTCCTTGTATTGCTCACAGTGCAGCTGGTGGGAATTACTATGGATGAGACTGTAAACAGTCGCCAGGCGGACCTTCTTGTATTGCTCACAGTCGCAGTGGTGGAATTTATCTATGGATGAGAATGTAGCAGTGCAGGCGGACTCCTTGTATTGCTCACAGTGGCAGCAGCGTTGGAAGTACATGGATTGAGAAGTAGCAGTCTGCAGGCGGACCCTTGTATTGCTCACAGTTGCAGTGGTGGAATTACTATGGATGAGGATGTACAGTCTGCAGCGGGACTCCTGTATTGCTCACAGTGCAGCTGGTGGAATTACTATGGATGAGAATGTAGCAGTCTGCAGGCGGACTCCTTGTATGCTCACAGTGCAGCGGGTGGAATTACTATGATGAGAATGAGCAGTCTGCAGGCGGACTCCTTGTATGCTCACCGGCAGCTTGGTGGAATTACTATGGAATGAGATGTGAGCATCCTGCAGGGCGGACTCCTTGTATTGCTCACAGTGCAGCTGGGGAATTACTAGGATGAGAATGTAACAGTTGCAGGCGGACTCCTGTATTGCTCCAGTGACAGCTGTGGAAATTACTATGGATGAGAATGAGCAGTCTGCAGGCGGACTCCTGTATTGCTCACAGTGCAGCTGGTGGAATTACTATGGATGAGAATGTAACAGTCTGGAGGCGGACTCCTTGTATGCCTCACAGTGCAGTGTGGAATTACTATGGATGGACTGTAGCAGTCTTAGCAGGCGAATCTCCTGTAGTGCTCACAGTGCAGCTGTGGAAATTACTATGCAGTGAGAATGAACAGCTGCAGGCGGACCCTGTATTGCTCACCAGTTGCAGCTGGTGGGAATTACTATGGATGAGACATGTAGCAGTCTGCATGCGGAACTCCTTGTAGCTCACAGTGCAGTGGTGGAATTACTATGGATGAGAAGTAACAGGTCTGCAGGCGGATCTCCTTGTGATTGCTCCACAGTGAAGCTGTGGTGGAATACTATGGAGGAGGAATGTAACAGTTGCAGGCGGGACTCATGGTATTGATCACAGTGCAGCGGTGGATTATCATGGATGAGAGTACACAGTACTGAGGCGGATCTACCTTGTATTGTCACAGTCATGCTGGTGGAAATTACTTGGATGAGAACGTAAGCAGTCTGCAGGCGGACTTCCTTGAATTGCTCACAGGCAGGCTGGGGAATTCTATGGATGAGATGTAGCAGTCTGCAGGCGGATCCTTGATTGCTCACAGTGCACCTGGCTTGAGGGAATGGAATTACTATGGATGAGAAGTTAACAGTCGTGCAGGCGGATCCTGTTATGCTCACAGTTCAGCGTGGGAATTACTATGGATGAGAATGTACAAGTCTGCTAGGCGGATCTTCTGTATTGCTCACAGTTTGCATGGTGGAATTTACTAGGATGAGACTGTAGAAGTCTGCAGTGCCGGATCTCTTGTATTGCTCACAAGTGCAGCTGGTGTGAATTACATGTGATGAGAATGTACAGTCTGCAGGCGGATCCTTGTGTATTCCTCACAGTGCAGACGGGTGGGAATACTAGGATTGACGAATGTAACAGTCTCAGGACGGACTCCTCTGTATTGCTCACGTGCAGCTGGTGGATTACTATGGCCTGAGACTGTACAGTCTGCAGGCGGACTCCGGTATTGCTCACAGTGCGCTGGTGGGAATACATATGGATGAGGACGAGCAGTGCAGGCGGAAATCCTGATGCCTCACAGGCAGCTGTGTGGATTACTATGAGATTGAGAATTGTAACAGTCTGCAGGCGGACTCCTGTATTGCTCACAGTGAGCTGGTGGAATACTATGGATGAGACATGGATGTAGCAGTCTGCAGGCGGACTCCTTGTATGCATCTCACAGTGCAGCTGCGGATTGGAATTACTATGGATGAGATCTGTAAAGCAGGAAGGACTCCTTGTATTGCTACAGTGACAGCATTGGTGGAGATTTACTATGGCATTAGAACGTAGCAGTCGCAGGCGGATCGCTTGTATTGCTTACACGTGCCAGTGTGGTGGAGAGTACTATGGATGAGTAAGTGTAAGCGAGATCTGCAGGCGGACCTCCTGTATTGCTCCAGTACAGATGGGGAATATATGGGACTGAGGATGTAGCAGTGTCGTGCAGGCGGACTCCTTGTATTGCCTCACACGGCAGCGGGGAATTACTATGGATGAGAATGTAACAGCTGCCAGGCGGACTCTGTATGCTCACAGTGCAGCGGTGGTATATACTTGGAATGAGAATGTAGCAGTCTGCAGGCGGACTCCTTGTATTGCTCACAGTGCAGCTGGTGGAATTACTATGGATGAGAATGTAACAGTCTGCAGGCGGACTCCTTGTATTGCTCACAGTGCAGTTTACTGATTTAAGAGATTGTTAGCTCATCAGATAAACTCTGGTATTAACCTTCATCATTTGGTACATTGCTTCTGAAGTGACATACACTATGTCATGCAGACTGTGGCACGCGGACTGTGACACGCAGACTGTGACACGCGGACTGTGACACGCAGATTATGACACACACACTGACACGCAGATTATGACACACACACTGTGACATGCAGACTGTGACGCAGTTTATGACACGCAGTTTATGACACACACACTGTGACACGCAGATTATGACACACGCAGACTGTGACACGCAGATTATGACACACACTGTGACACGCATACTGTGACACACAGACTGTGACACGCAGATTATGACACACACACTGACACCCAGATTATGACACACACACACACACTGTGACACGCAGACTGTGACACGCAGACTGACACGCAGTTTATGACACGCAGCTTATGACACACACACTGTTACACACACACTGTGACACACAGACTGTGACACGCAGATTATGACACACACACTGTGACACGCAGATTATGACACACAGACTGTGACACGCAGATTATGACACACACACTGTGACACGCAGATTATGACACACGCAGACTGTGACACGCAGATTATGACACACACTGTGACACGCATACTGTGACACCTTGTGTCAATGTAGCATATTTGTGGATGATTTTGCATGATATTGATTCTTAGCAATGCAAACTTTGGATTCAAGGGACCCCCTGGGTTGCTCAATAACCATAAACATGACCCCCCCCCCCATGTAAATTCCCATTTCTTTGAACATCTGCACACAGCAGATCTCACTTTAATGATCAAAAACAATGTTTGTAAAGAACATATCTGTTTAAAGTAATTCAGTTTCATTCACTTAGTGCCAAGAAACGTCGATGGGCACAGACAAGACCCAGTGACCCCAGTCCGGGCGCTGTCACTTCCCTTTCATCCATCCTGGATTTGCCTCTCATCAATGATGCTGATGTACTTTTATTTTCCCCATAGGACACATTTATATGTATCCGCTGTCTGTGCAAAGCAATGGAAAATCAGGGTCAAGAACAAAGGTTTTGAGCAAGCTCTTTCAATGAAGGCGAGTATGATGCATGAAGAAGCAGCACAAGAACAGGAGGCGGCGGCAGAAAGGTGAGAAGGGCATGGTGTCGTCCCTCTATGGATCATTGGGAATAGCTCTCATGGAGCTGGTGTCGTCCCTCTATGGATCATTGGGAATAGTCTCAGAGCTGGTGATGTCCCTCTGTGGATCATTGGGAAGACCTCTAAAGTCAAATCCCTTCTTTTCTGAAACAGGCTCAGGCCACACCCTTTGGACCCATCCCACTCTCTAGCCGTGCACTGGTGAGACTGCTGCACATTGATCTTAAAAATCCTTAAAAGTAAAACTGTATTATGTGGATAAGTCAGTTGAGTGACGGAGAACATTTAGTAAAGTGCCGTTGCTTCTTCAGAAGACAGAGTAGCACAATGATTTTGGGCAGTTTTGCCCTTTAGACTTTAAAGCTGCAGACCGAAGCAAGTAGTTCTACGTGGTGTTTTAAAAAAAAAAAATCCGGTCTTATACTATGAGAAATTATTGTTACATTAAAAAAATAAATACAAAATCTGAATGACATTTTTTTTAATGTGTATAATGTAACAAGCTTTTTTATTTATAAGCACCATTTACAGTCACATCCCCTTCTGAAACAGGCTCTGGCCACCACCCTTTTTGAGTCCTGCCTATCTAGCTGTGACACAAATTGTATTAGTGACTGCCTGGTCATCATGATCTTCCCACACAAAACGTTACATTGGTCCTCTTCACGCTGCACTGACCAGCCATTTAGTGAAAAAACCCTGAGCCGAATCTGCGCCAATCGATCAGAGGAGAACGGATAAATCGGCAACTTAGCTAATTACTTATATGTGTGATTGACATATAAAGGAGGGAGGGTGGGGGGGGGGATGCAGTTTGGGCGCTGCTTTAATTTTTGTATAACACTTTTATATAATTTAGTTTTATAATCTGATCAACCACAGTAAGGTGCCCCAGTGAAAGCTGCATTTCCATGTTATTGATTGTAGGGCTATTTTCCTGCATGGACGTGTGCTCCTGCAGCCGGATGTTTATTAACTTGTCCAGCCGGTCTTAGCTGTTTTGGCGGTTAGTGGCTCCTCCCTCCCAGGGTTTAAGTCGCCCCTTCCACTTTCCAAATAGACAGGTCTCTTTCATGAAGTGGTTGTGACAGATCCAACTGCGATCATTCTCCTCTCTAACTGCAATATTATGGTTATGCCTTGAAGTGTAAGACCAACAGACCTCTTGGCGTTGGGTTGTAATTCCAATGATTATTAATATTGTCACTTTTGTTTTATATGGCACTTGTTGACTAATTTTTTCACCATGCCTTGAGTTCTTTGCATGCTTAAATGCTTTGGCCAAAGGGTTGTAACTAAATTACCCTTTTTCAAGAGATAGAGGTATTGCACGGTATATTTTTGTCATATTGGAGTAGCTCGGGGCTTCTTTGTTTTTATGTTGTTACATTAGCCATGCCCACTAGCACTCCAATGACACTATATACATATATTATTATTGGCTAAGTTGGGGAGGGGGGGGGGGTGAGGTTAGAGCTTGCGGGGTATTAGTGGTTTGCTCCGTGCATGTCCGGCGACAATTACTATGAAAGAGAATAGAATGTAACAGATCTGCAGGCGGACTCCTGTATTGTCACAGTGCAGCTGGTGGAATTACAATGGTGAAGAATGTAACAGTCTGCAGGCGGACTCCTGTTATTGTCACAGTGCAGCTGGTGGAATTACTATGGATGAGAATGTAGCACGTCTGCAGGCGGACGCCTGTATGACTCACAGTTGCAGCTGGTGGAATTACTAGGGATGAGAATGTAGCAGTCTGAGGCGGGACTCCTTGGATTGCTCACAGTGAGCTGGGGGAATTCACTATGGAGAGAATGTAGCATCTGCAGGCGGGACTACTTGTAGCTGCTCAAAGTGCAGCTGGTGGGAATACTATGGATGAGAATGTAACAGTCTGAGGCGGACTCCTTGTATTGCTCACAGTGCAGCTGGTGGAATTACAAAAATGGATGAGAATGTAGCAGTCTGCAGGCGGACTCCTTGTATTGCTCACAGTGCAGCTGGTGGAATTACTATGGATGAGAAATGTAGCAGTCTGCAGGCGGAATCCTTGTATTGCTCACAGTGCAGCTGGTGGAATTACTAGGATGAGAATGTAAACAGTTGCAGGCGGACTCCTGTATGCTCACAGTGCAGCTGGTGGAATTACTATGGATGAGAATTGTAACAGTCTGCAGGCGGAACTCCTTGTATTGCTCACAGTGCAGCTGGTGGAATTACTATGGATGAGAATAACAGTCTGCAGGCGGACTCGTATGCTCACAGTGCAGCTAGGTGGAATTACTATGGTATGAGAATGTACAGTCTGCAGGCGGACTCCTTGTATTGCCCGTGCAGACTGGTGGAATTACTATGGATGAGAATGACAGTCGCAGGCGGAATCCTGTATTGCTCACAGTGCAGCCGGTGGTTGGAATACTATGGATGAGAATGTAACAGTCTGCAGGCGGACTCCTTGTATTGCTCACAGTGCAGCTGGTGGTGGAATTACTATGGATGAGAATGTACCAGTCGCAGGCGGACTCCTTGTAGTTGCTCACAGTGCAGCTGGTGAATTACTATGGATGAGAATGTACAGTCTGCAGGCGGAACTCCTTGTATTGCTCACAGTGCAGGGTGTGGAATTACTATGGATGAGATGTAGCAGTCTGCAGGCGGAACTCCTTGTATTGCTCACAGTGCAGTTGGCTGAATTACTAGATGAGATGTATGTAGAGTCTGCAGGCGGATCCTTGAGTCACACGTGCAGCGGTGGGGAATTACTATGGATGAGACTGTAACAGTCTGCAGGCGGACTCCTTGTATGTCACAGTGCAGCTGGTGGAATTACTATGGATGAGAATGTAGCGTCTGCAGGCGGACTCCTGTATTGCTCACAGTGCAGCGGTGTGATGAATACTATGGATGAGAAGTAGCAGCTGCAGGCGGACTCTTGTTATTGCTCACAGTGCAGCATGGTGGAATTACTATGGATGAGAACTGTAGCAGTCTGCAGGGCGGACTCCTGTATTGCTACACAGTGCAGTGGTGGGAATACCTATGGATGAGAATGTAGCAGTCTGCAGGCGGACTCTTGTATTGCTCACAGTGCCGCGGTGGAATTACTATGAATGAGAATGTAGCAGTCTGCAGGCGGAGACTCCTGTATTGCTCACAGTGCAGCTGGTGGAATTACTATGGATGAGAATGTAGCAGCTGCAGGCGGACTCCTTGTATTGCTCACAGTGCAGCTGGTGGAATTTACTATGGATGAGAATTGTAACAGTCTGCAGGCGGACTCCTGTATTGCTCACAGTGAGCTGGTGGTGGAATTACTATGGATGAGAATGTACAGTCTGCAGGCGGACTCCTGTAGCTCAGTGCAGGTGGTGGAAATTACTATGGATGAGAATGTAACATCTGCAGGCGGACTCCTTGTATTGCTCACAGTGGCAGTGGTGGAATTACTATGATGACTTTAGCAGTTGCGGCGGACTCCTTGTATTGCTCACAGTGCAGCTGGTGGAATTACTATGGTGAGAATGTAACAGTCCTGCAGCGGACTCCTGATTGCTCACAGTGCAGCTGGTGAATTACTATGATGAGATGTAGCAGTCTGCAGGCGGACTCCTGTATTGCTCACAGTGCAGCTGGGTGGAATAACTATGGGATGAGAATGTAGCAGTCTGCAGGCGGACTCCTTGTATTGCTCACAGTGCAGCTGGTGGAATTACTATGGAGAGACTGTAGCAGTCTGCAGGCGGATCTGTGTATTGCTCACGTGCAGCTGGTGGAAATTTACTATGGACTGAGAATTGTAACAAGTCTGCAGGCGGACTCCTGTATTGCTCACAGTGCAGCTGGTTGGAATTCTATGGATGAGACTGTAGCAGTCTGCAGGCGGACTCCTTTGTATTGCTCACAGTGCAGCTGGGGAATTACTATGGATGAGAAGTAACAGTCTGGCAGCGACTCCTTGTATTGCTCACAGTGCAGGCTGGTGGAATACATATGGATGAGAAATGTAACAGTCTGCATGCGGGATCCTGTATTGCTCACAGTGCAGCCGGTGGAATTACTATGGATGAGAATGTAACAGTCTGCAGGCGGACTCCTGTATTGCTCACAGTGCATCTGGTGGAATTACTATGGATGAGAATGTAACAGTCTGCAGGGCGGACTCCTTGTATTGCTCACAGGCAGCTGGGGAATTACTAGGATGAGAATGTAGCAGTCTGCAGGCGGAATCCTTGTATTGCTCACAGTGCACCTGGTGGAATTCTATGGATGAGAATGTAACAGTCTGCAGGCGGACTCCTTGTATTGCTACAGTTGCAGCTGGGGAATTACTATGGATGAGATGTAACAGTCTGCAGGCGGACTCCTGTATTGCTCACAGTGCAGCTGGTGGAATTACTATGGATGAGACTGTAGCAGTCTGCAGGCGGACTCCTTGTATTGCTCACAGTGCAGCTGGTGGAATTACTATGGATGAGAATGTAACAGTCTGCAGGCGGACTCCTTGTATATGCTAACAGTGCAGCTGGTGGAATGATACTGATGGATGAGATGTAACAGTTGCAGGCGGACTCCTGTATTCTCACAGTGCAGCTGGTGGAATCTATGGATGAGACTGTAGCAGTCTGCAGGCGGACTCCAGTATTGCTCACAGTGCAGCTGGTGGAATTACATGGATGAGGACTGTAGCAGTCTGCAGGCGGACTCTTGTATTGCTCACAGTGCCAGCTGGTGGAATTACTATAGATGAGAATGTAACAGTCTGCAGGCGGACTCTGTATGCTCACAGTGCAGCTGGGGAATTACTATGGATGAGATAGCAGTCTGGAGGCGGACTCCTTGTATTGCTCACAGGCAGCTGGTGGAATTACTATGGATGAGAATGTGAAGTCTGCAGGCGGACCTGTATTGCTCACGTGCAGCGGTGGAATTACTATGGATTAGAATGTAGCAGTCTGCAGGCGGATCCTTGTATTGCTCACAGTGCAGCTGTTGGAATTACTATGGATGAGAATGTAGCAGTCTGGCAGGCGGACTCTGTATTGCTCACACAGTGCAGCTGTGGAGAATCTATGGATGAGAGCTGTAGCAGTCTGCAGGCGGACTCCTTGATTGTCACAGTGACAGCGGTGAATACTATGGATGAGAATGTAACAGTACTGCGGCGGACTCCTTGTATGCTCACAGTGCAGTTTACTGATTAAGAGATGTTAGCTCATTCAGATAAACTCTGGTATTAACCTTCATCATTGGTTACATGCTTTGAAGGACATACCTTGTCATGCAGACTGTGGCACGCGGACTGTGACAGCAGACTGTGACACGCGGACTGTGACACGCAGATTATGACACACCACAGACACGCAGATTATGACACACCACTGTGACATGCAGACTGTGACGCAGTTTGACACGCAGTTATGACACACACACTGTGACACGCAGATTATGAACACGCGACTGTGACACGCAGTTATGACACACACTTGGACACGCATACTGTGACACCACAGACTGTGACACGCAGATTATGACACACACACTGACACCCGATTATGACACACACACACACCTGTGAACGCAGACTGTGACACGCAGACTGACACGCAGTTAGACACGCAGCTATGACACACACACTGTTACACACACTGTGAACACAGACGTGACACGCAGATGTATGACACACACACTGTGACACGCGATTATGACCACACAGACGTGACACGCAGATTATGACACACACACTGTGACACGCAGATTATGACACACGCAGACGTGACACGCAGATTCATGACACACACTGTGACACGCATACTGTGACACCTTGTGTCAATGTAGCATATTTGTGGATGATTTTGCATGATATTGTTCTTAGCAATGCAACTTGGATTCAAGGGACCCCCTGGGTTGCTCAATAACCATAAACATGACCCCCCCCCCCCATGTAAATTCCCATTGCTTTGAACATCTGCACACAGAGATCACTTTAATGATCAAAAACAATGTTTGTAAAGAACATATCTGTTTAAAGTAATCAGTTTCATTCACTTAGTGCCAAGAACGTCGATGGGCACAGACAAGACCCAGTGACCCCAGTCCGGGCGCTGTCACTTCCCTTATCCATCTGGATTTGCCTCTCATCACATGATGCTGATGTACTTTTTTTCCCATAGGACACATGTATAGTGTATCCGCTGTCTGTGCAAAGCAATGGAAAATCAGGGTCAAGAAACAAGGTTTGAGCAAGCCTTTCAATGAAGGCGAGTATGATGCATGAAGAAGCAGCACAAGAACAGGAGGCGGCGGCGAAGAAAGGTGAGAAAGGGCATGGTGTCGTCCCTCTATGGATCATTGGGAATAGCTCTCATGGAGCTGGTGTCGTCCCTCTATGGATCATTGGGAATAGCTCTCATGGAGCTGGTGACGCCCCTCTGTGGATTATTGGGAAGACCTCTCGTTGAGCTGGTGATGTCCCTCTGTGGATCATTGGGAAGACCTCTCGTGGAGCTGGTGATGTCCCTCTGTGGATCATTGGGAAGACCTCTCGTGGAGCTGGTGACATCCCACTCTGGATCATTGGGAATAGCTCTCGTAGAGCTGGTGATGTCCCTCTGTGGATCATTGGGAAGACCTCTTGTGGAAAAGTCAAATCCCTTCTTTTCTGAAACAGGCTCAGGCACACCCCTTTGGAGCCCATCCCCTCTCTAGCGTGCACTGGTGAGACTGCTGCACATTGATCTAAAAATCCTTAAAAGTAAAACTGTATTATGTGGATAAGTCAGTTGAGTGACGGAGAACATTTAGTAAAGTGCCGTTGCTTCTTCAGAAGACAGAGTAGCACAATGATTTTGGGCAGTTTTGCCCTTTAGACTTTAAAGCTGCAGACCGAAGCAAGTATTCTACGTGTGTTTTAAAAAAAAAAAATCCGGTCTTATACTATGAGAAATTATTGTTACATTAAAAAAATAAATACAAAATCTGAATGACATTTTGTTTTAATGTGTATAATGTAACAAGCTTTTTTATTTATAAGCACCATTTACAGTCACATCCCCTTCTGAAACAGGCTCTGGCCACCACCCTTTTTGAGTCCTGCCTATCTAGCTGTGACACAAATTGTATTAGTGACTGCCTGGTCATCATGATCTTCCCACACAAAACGTTACATTGGTCCTCTTCACGCTGCACTGACCAGCCATTTAGTGAAAAAACCCTGAGCCGAATCTGCGCCAATCGATCAGAGGAGAACGGATAAATCGGCAACTTAGCTAATTACTTATATGTGTGATTGACATATAAAGGAGGGAGGGTGGGGGGGGGGATGCAGTTTGGGCGCTGCTTTAATTTTTGTATAACACTTTTATATAATTTAGTTTTATAATCTGATCAACCACAGTAAGGTGCCCCAGTGAAAGCTGCATTTCCATGTTATTGATTGTAGGGCTATTTTCCTGCATGGACGTGTGCTCCTGCAGCTCGGATGTTTATTAACTTGTCCAGTCGGTCTTAGCTGTTTTGGCGGTTAGTGGCTCCTCCCTCCCAGGGTTTAAGTCGCCCCTTCCACTTTCCAAATAGACAGGTCTCTTTCATGAAGTGGTTGTGACAGATCCAACTGCGATCATTCTCCTCTCTAACTGCAATATTATGGTTATGCCTTGAAGTGTAAGACCAACAGACCTCTTGGCGTTGGGTTGTAATTCACAATGATTATTAATATTGTCACTTTTGTTTTATATGGCACTTGTTGACTATTTTTTCACCATGCCTTGAGTTCTTTGCATGCTTAAATGCTTTGGCCAAAGGGTTGTAACTAAATTACCCTTTTTCAAGAGAATAGAGGTATTGCACGGTATATTTTTGTCATATTGGAGTAGCTCGGGGCTTCTTTGTTTTTATGTTGTTACATTAGCCATGCCCACTAGCACTCCAATGACACTATATACATATATTATTATTGGTTAATTGGGGGGGGGGGGGGGTTGGTTAGAGCTTGCGGGGTATTAGTGGTTTGCTCCGTGCATGGTCCGGCGAAATTACTATGAAAGAGAATAGAATGTAACAGATCTGCAGGCGGACTCCTGTATTGTCACAGTGCAGCTGGTGGAATTACAATGGTGAAGAATGTAACAGTCTGCAGGCGGACTCCTGTTATTGTCACAGTGCAGCTGGTGGAATTACTATGGATGAGAATGTAGCACGTCTGCAGGCGGACGCCTGTATGACTCACAGTTGCAGCTGGTGGAATTACTAGGATGAGAATGTAGCAGTCTGAGGCGGGACTCCTTGGATTGCTCACAGTGAGCTGGGGGAATTCACTATGGAGAGAATGTAGCATCTGCAGGCGGGACTACTTGTAGATGCTCAAAGTGCAGCTGGTGGGAATACTATGGATGAGAATGTAACAGTCTGAGGCGGACTCCTTGTATTGCTCACAGTGCAGCTGGTGGAATTACAAAAATGGATGAGAATGTAGCAGTCTGCAGGCGGACTCCTGTATTGCCACAGTGCAGTGGTGGAATTACTATGGATGAGAATGTAGCAGTCTGCAGGCGGACTCCTTGTATTGCTCACAGTGCAGCTGGTGGAATTACTATGGATGAGAATGTAACAGTCTGCAGGCGGACTCCTGTATTGCTCACAGTGCAGCTGGTGGAATTACTATGGATGAGACTGTAACAGTCTGCAGGCGGACTCCTTGTATTGCTCACAGTGCAGCTGGTGGAATTACTATGGATGAGAATAACAGTCTGCAGGCGGACTCCGTATTGCTCACAGTGCAGCTAGGTGGAATTACTATGGTATGAGAATGTACAGTCTGCAGGCGGACTCCTTGTATTGCACCAGTGCAGACTGGTGGAATTACTATGGATGAGAATGACAGTCGCAGGCGGAATCCTGTATTGCTCACAGTGCAGCCGTGGTTGGAATACTATGGATGAGAATGTAACAGTCTGCAGGCGGACTCCTTGTATGCTCACAGTGCAGCGTGGTGGAATACTATGGATGAGAATGTAACAGTCTGCAGGCGGACTCCTTGTGTTGCTCACAGTGCAGCTGGTGGAATTACTATGGATGAGAATGTACAGTCTGCAGGCGGAACTCCTTGTATTGCCTCACAGTGCAGGTGTGGAATTACTATGGATGAGAATGTAGCAGTCTGCAGGCGGACTCCTTGTATTGCTCACAGTTGCAGTTGGTGGAATTACTAGATGAGAATGTAGTAGCAGTCTGCAGGCGGAATCCTTGATGCTCACGGAGGTGCAGCGGTGGGAATTACTATGGATGAGACTGTAACAGTCTGCAGGCGGACTCCTTGTATGGTCACAGTGCAGCTGGTGGAATTACTATGGATGAGAATGTAGCGTCTGCAGGCGGACTCCTGTATTGCTCACAGTGCAGCCGGTGTGGGAATTACTATGATGAGAATGTAGCAGCTGCAGGCGGACTCCTTGTTATTGCTCACAGTGCAGCATGGTGGAATTACTATGGATGAGACTGTAGCAGTCTGCAGGGCGGACTCCTGTATTGCTCACACAGTGCAGCTGGTGGGAATTCCTATGGATGAGAATGTAGCAGTCTGCAGGCGGACTCTTGTATTGCTCACAGTGCCGCGGTGGAATTACTATGGATGAGAATGTAGCAGTCTGCAGGCGGACTCCTGTATTGCTCACAGTGCAGCTGGTGGAATTACTATGGATGAGAATGTAGCAGCTGCAGGCGGACTCCTTGTATTGCTCACAGTGCAGCTGGTGGAATTACTATGGATGAGAATGTAAAGTCTGCAGGCGGACTCCTGTATTGCTCACAGTGAGCTGTGGGGAATTACTATGGATGAGAATGTAGCAGTCTGCAGGCGGACTCCTGTATTGGCTCAGTGCAGGTGGTGGATTACTATGGATGAGAATGTAACATCTGCAGGCGGGACTCCTTGTATTGCTCACAGTGGCGCTGGTGGAATTACTATGATGGACTGTTAGCAGTATGCGGCGGACTCCTTGTATTGCTCACAGTGCAGCTGGTGGAGATTACTATGGTGAGAATGTAACAGTCCTGCAGCGGACTCTGATTGCTCACAGTTGCAGCTGGTGAATTACTATGATGAGAATGTAGCAGTCTGCAGGCGGACTCCTGTATTGCTCACAGTGCAGCTGGTGGAATTACTATGGATGAGAATGTAGCAGTCTGCAGGCGGACTCCTTGTATTGCTCACAGTGCAGCTGGTGGAATTACTATGGAGAGACTGGTAGCAGTCTGCAGGCGGACTCTGTGTATTGCTCACGTGCAGCTGGTGGAATATGACTATGGACTGAGACATGTAACAAGTCTGCAGGCGGACTCCTTGTATTGCTCACAGTGCAGTGGTGGAATACTATGGATGAGACTGTAGCAGTCTGCAGGCGGATCCTTTGTATTGCTCACAGTGCAGCTGGTGGAATTACTATGGATGAGAAGTAACAGTCTGGCAGCGACTCCTTGTATTGCTCACAGTGCAGGCTGGTGGAATACATATGGATGAGAAATGTAACAGTCTGCAGGCGGGATCCTGTATTGCTCACAGTGCAGCCGGTGGAATTACTATGAGAGAGAATGTAACAGTCTGAGGCGACTCCTGTATTGCTCACAAGTGCATTGGTGGAATTACTATGGATGAGAATGTAACAGTCTGCAGGGCGACTCCTTGTATTGCTCACAGTGCACGCTGGGGAATTACTAGGATGAGATGTAGCAGTCTGCAGGCGGATCCTTGTATTGCTCACAGTGCACCTGGTGGGAATTACTATGGATGAGAATGTAACAGTCTGCAGGCGGACTCCTTGTATTGCTACAGTTGCAGCTGTGGGAATTACTATGGATGAGACTGTAACAGTCTGCAGGCGGACTCCTGTATTGCTCACAGTGCAGCTGGTGGAATTACTATGGATGAGACTGTAGCAGTTGCAGTGCGGACTCCTTGTATTGCCTCACAGTGCAGCATGGTGGAGATTACTATGGATGAGAATGTAACAGTCTGCAGGCGGACTCCTTGTATTGCTACAGTGCAGTGGTGGAATGAATACTATGGATGAGAATGTAACAGTTGCAGGCGGACTCCTGTATTCTCACAGTGCAGCTGGTGGAATCTATGGATGAGACTGTAGCAGTCTGCAGCGGACTCCGTATTGCTCACAGTGCAGCTGGTGGATTACTATGGATGAGGACGTAGCAGTCTGCAGGCGGACTCTTGTATTGCTACAGTGCAGCTGGTGGAATTACTATGGATGAGAATGTAACAGTCTGCAGGCGGACTCCTTGTATTGCTCACAGTGCAGCTGGTGGAATTACTATGGATGAGACTGTAGCAGTCTGCAGGCGGACTCCTTGTATTGCTCACAGTGCAGCTGGTGGAATTACTATGGATGAGAATGTGAAGTCTGCAGGCGGACCACTGTATTGCTCACAGTGCAGCGGTGGAATTACTATGGATTAGAATGTAGCAGTCTGCAGGCGGATCCATTGTATGCTCACAGTGCAGCTGTTGGAATTACTATGGATGAGAATGTAGCAGTCTGGCAGGCGGACTCTGTATTGCCACACAGTGCAGCTGGTGGAATTCTATGGATGTAGACTGTAGCAGTCTGCAGGCGGACTCCTTGATGTCACAGTGACAGCGGTGATAATACTATGGATGAAGAATGTAACAGTACTGCAGGCGGACTCCTTGTATGCTCCACAGTGCAGTTTACTGATTAAGAGATGTTAGCTCATTCAGATAAACTCTGGTATTAACCTTCATCATTGGTACATGCTTTGAAGGACATACCTTGTCATGCAGACTGTGGCACGCGGACTGTGACAGCAGACTGTGACACGCGGACTGTGACACGCAGATTATGACACACCACAGACACGCAGATTATGACACACCACTGTGACATGCAGACTGTGACGCAGTTTGACACGCAGTTATGACACACACACTGTGACACGCAGATTATGAACACGCGACTGTGACACGCAGTTATACACACACTGTGGACACGCATACTGTGACACCACAGACTGTGACACGCAGATTATGACACACACACTGACACCCGATTATGACACACACACACACCTGTGAACGCAGACTGTGACACGCAGACGACACGCACGTTAGACACGCAGTTATGACACACACACTGTTACACACACTGTGAACACAGACTGTGACACGCAGATATGACCACACACACTGTGACACGCGATTATGACCACACAGACTGTGACACGCAGATTATGACACACACACTGTGACACGCAGATTATGACACACGCAGACGTGACACGCAGATCATGACACACACTGTGACACGCATACGTACACCTTGTGTCAATGTAGCATATTTGTGGATGATTTTGCATGATATTGTTCTTAGCAATGCAAACTTGGATTCAAGGGACCCCCTGGGTTGCCTCAATAACCATAAACATGACCCCCCCCCCCATGTAAATTCCCATTGCTTTGAACATCTGCACACAGAGACTCACTTTAATGATCAAAAACAATGTTTGTAAAGAACATATCTGTTTAAAGTAATTCAGTTTCATTCACTTAGTGCCAAGAACGTCGATGGGCACAGACAAGACCCAGTGACCCCAGTCCGGGCGCTGTCACTTCCCTTATCCATCTGGATTTGCCTCTCATCACATGATGCTGATGTACTTTTTTTCCCATAGGACACATGTATAGTGTATCCGCTGTCTGTGCAAAGCAATGGAAAATCAGGGTCAAGAAACAAGGTTTGAGCAAGCCTTTCAATGAAGGCGAGTATGATGCATGAAGAAGCAGCACAAGAACAGGAGGCGGCGGCGAGAAAGGTGAGAAAGGGCATGGTGTCGTCCCTCTATGGATCATTGGGAATAGCTCTCATGGAGCTGGTGTCGTCCCTCTATGGATCATGGGAATAGCTCTCATGAGCTGGTGACGCCCCTTGTGGATATTGGGAAGACCCTCGTTGAGTGGTGATGTCCCTCTGGATCATTGGGAAGACCTCTCGTGGGCTGGTGATGTCCCTCTGTGGATCATTGGGAAGACCTCTCGTGGAGCTGGATGTGTCCCTCTGTGGATCATTGGGAAGACCTCTTGTGGAGCTGGTGACATCCCACTCTGGATCATTGGGAATAGCTCTCGTAGAGCTGGTGATGTCCCTCTGTGGATCATTGGGAAGACCTCTTGTGGAGCTGGTGACGTCCCACTCTGGATCATTGGGAATAGCTCTCGTAGAGATGGTGATGTCCCTCTGTAGATCATTGGGAACACAGTGTGCAGTTCTAGCAGTTACATCTGCACACGACATATACACAGTGACCTGAGATTGGTATTCTTGGAAGAATGCAGGGCAAAGTGATTGAGTATTTCAAATTGTTGATGTAAATCTTCCCGAAGAAATCATTTTCATGGGATGACTTGACTTTTAATGCAACGCAACACAATACATTGTATAAGAGATGTGTGCAGAGGTTTGCAAATGGAGACTGGTTTAGGGTGAAATTATATCTTGGCTTTATTGAGCCTGTTCCTTTATCCAGGCAAAACATACAAAAACAACAAAATAACAAACCCCTATCCCTTTGTAAGGGTAACTTACTTTCCCAGACTCTATCTGCAGGGCTGGAGGTATATTCCCATTACCAGCCTATCGCCCCAAAGTCTCAGGAAGCACCTTAAGCAGGTGGCCCTCCATGCCAGTTTCTGGCAGGTTCCTGGGTCTTCTGTGTCCAGGAAATATAGGTTTCTGGATTTCTTGATCTCAGCACAGCCTTTGTGCTCAAGACAGTGTCTGTGTGCTGGTTTCTCTGCTCTCCTTTTGTCAGCCCAAATGTGAACTAAATAACATCTCTCCTGTTCAGTCCTAATCAGCCAGGTAGAGTCTGGTTGATTGCCTGTGTGCAATTAACCAGAACACTGCTGGATTTAGAGGCAGTTTCTCTCAAACAGTGATCAGTCCCTGTTACACATAGTTATACAGTTACATAGCTACATACTGTAGTAGATGTAGTTGAAAAAAGACATACGTCCATCAAGTTCAACCTATGCTACATTTATGTGACAGATACCTATCCTATATCCGTACTTTCAG
This sequence comes from Ascaphus truei, assembly GCA_036426205.1. Taxonomy (NCBI): domain Eukaryota; kingdom Metazoa; phylum Chordata; class Amphibia; order Anura; family Ascaphidae; genus Ascaphus; species Ascaphus truei. Next base: position 74,217 of record WSYH01001782.1, read on the forward strand.
TATATTGATTCAGAGGAAGGCAAAGAAAACACCCTAGTGAAATTTTATCTAATGATATCTCATAAGGGGATAAAATCCTTCCTCACTCCAAATATTGGTAATCAGATTACTCACTGGTTAAACCTGCTTTTACTGTGTTTACCTATTTGGTATATCCCTGTATACCTTTCCTTTCTAAAAATATGTCCAACCTTGTTTTGAAGATATCTATTGTATCTGCCATCACAGTCTCCATGGGTAATGAATTCCACACTGTAACTGCCCTTACTGTAAAGAACCCTTTCCTTTGTTGCTGGTGAAATCTCCTTTCCTCCAACCTTAAGGGATGACCCGAGTCCTTTGTATTGCCCTTGGGATAATTACAGGCATACCCCGCTTTAAGTACACTCACTTTAAGTACACTCGCGAGTAAGTACATATCGCCCAATAGGAAAACGGCAGCTCATGCATGCGCCTGTCAGCACGTCCTGAACAGCAATACCGGCTCCCTACCTGTACCGAAGCTGTGCGCAAGCAGGGAGACTATAGAGCCTGTTACACATGTGTTATTTACATCAGTTATGCACGTGTATAACGATTGCAGTACAGTACATGCATCGATAAGTAGGAAAAGGGAGTGCTTCACTTTAAGTACATTTTCGCTTTACATACATGCTCCGGTCCCATTGCGTACGTTAATGCGGGGTATGCCTGTAGTTATTTTGAAAGCTTCTTGTACTGTCCCCAAATATATTTGTATATACTGTAGTTATCATATCCCCTCTTAGACGCCTCTTTTCTAATGTAAACAAATGCAATGTACCTAGCCTCCACATATAAATCAAATTATCCATCCCCTTTATTAATGTGGTGTCTCTTCTCTGCACTCTCTCTAGTTACATAATGTCTTTTCTAAAGGAGTAGTGCCCCAAACTGTACTCATATTCAAGGTGTGGGCTTACTAATGCTTTATGAAGGGGCATAATTATGTTTACTTCCCTTCCATCCATTGCTGTTCAATGCAAGATAAGATCTTGTTTGCCTTTGCAGCTGCTGCATGGCTTTACAGCTAATACAACTAATAACCAGTCACTGGATCGTGCAATGTGCCGTGGATTTTAATTAGATTTTCTTTCAGGACTCTGCATTTACAATGTTTCCTTTGAAACACTCGTAATCATTTGCAGTTTATCACAAACAGGATTTCTATTCTTATTAGACAAATGGCTAAATTAAATGGCTGCCAATGGAAGGGAAAGGGATATTAATTGCAGTTGCACATGAAATTAATATCAGACTGAAACGCTCATCTTCATTTGAAATCTTTCTTTCAACCTCTCAGTTAATTAAAATATGGAAATAAATCAGCCCCCAAAGTGCTCTTTTAGAATCTGTGACTCCATTCTTGGGAATCAAAAGGATTTAATTGAAGCAAGAAATCAACTTTACTTGCTGAGATTACAGCGTTTCTGAGCACAGATCTTGGAAAGCCAATTAAAATATAAAATAGCTTGAGTCATTTTTTTATTTTTAACTAAATCTAATTAAATCAATTTTTGTCTGTGCAGGTTTTCGGGCGATGCTGGAGTCCTTACTGCATAGATCAAAGGTATTAGCTTGTGAAGAAGACCCCCTGGGCTCTTCCGTTCCTTGAGATACCTGTGGCCTGACCCTTTACTGACAGAGCGGGATTCTGGGAGTTGCAGTTTTGCTAATGATAATCCAGATAATATCACAGCTCTGAAGACAGAAAGACATGCTGGGTGTGTTATACGTAGGGTGACCATATTTGTCTCTGCATAAACTGGGCCAAATGTCACGCATGCGCAGTCGGCGCTCACCGACTGCGCATGCGCGAAGAGCGTTTGGCGATGCACTTGCGCGATTTGCACTTGTTGGCTGCATATGCGCGTTTGCCGGTCGCGCATGCACGTATGGAGCTTGCTGATCACGCATGCGCATAGCTGAGCGCTCTTCACGCATGCGCAGTCGGTGCTCGCCAGCTGGAAACAAAACCCGGACCGCACCCAAAAAGTCAATACAGAGAAACTGTCACTGTCCCTGCTAAACCGGGGCATCTGATCACCCTAGCTATACGAGGAGTTACATATAATAATGGGATGTACTGTATAACATTCTGCACCTGCCCGGTCTGTTTGGGTTGCCAGTTGTCCAGTGCAAAATGTGTCAGAAATGGAACTCCTCCCCAACAGGAAAATAAAACACGTCTTCCTTAAAAGCACAAGTGATATGTCTAAAGACTGTGAGAAAATGTAAAGTAGTATAATATATATATTGTGATGTTAAATAAAACATATGTTAGTGCATGTGATAAAAAAAGAAAAGTTGAAACTGCAGCTCAAACCCCTAAAAATAAAACCTAGCAATTCTAGCAATTCTTTTCTAAACGTTCGTTATCCAAAGCAGGTTATCCAAGTTATCCAAGATAGCACCCCAAAAAAACAAGACAAAAAACAACAAAACATAGTGCAGTGTGAATAGGACTGGAACTCACAAATTCCCAGAAGATCAAAAAGCCTTCCCAAAAACAGTGGCATAAACTTGATAGCCTGGATCCTGACTGACCCCCCAGAAAAGACAGGGAGAGGACAAGATAGTGCAGACCAATAAAAAGAAACGTTATATAAATGGCTCTCTGAAGGTAGTACACTCACACAGTGTCCATTCTTAAAAACATGGTTAAAAGCATCTTATGGGAACTCCCAGTATGTTGGAGCGTTCTACTCTCACCGCCCCTGTTAGAAATCTGATTCTTATATTAAAATGTCTGAATCAGAACTTATATCAAGACAATTGAATGAGAATATGTTGTAATGTTTAGAATTCAAATGTAGTCAAAAGAGATGAATTGCAGTTAAGGTTTAGTACATAACAGATGTTGGAGGTTGGCTTAGGGATAACATTTCAGGCCTAGTCTAGCATGGACTAAAGTTCTTTGTTTGAAAGGACGAGGGAAAGGGGTGTTAGTGATCAATAAATACAGTTGTATATTGATCAGCTCTCTCTTCCCAAGACTTCTCTCTGCAAGGAATATCTAAGATGCATCTGAGAGACACAAGTTTCTCTCTCTTGGCACACTCTAGAAATAACTTTTAAACTTTTACACACAAAAACCACTCTCAGCTTTATATATAGCTGGAACATCCCCTGAACCCCTATACCAGGCTCAGGGTACTTGGGCATGAATCTGGGCACCCCTCCTTATACTAGGGATCCCCCTGTATGTTGCAGGTTTACATTAACCCCTTCATGCCCCGCTTACCTTGTTTGGATTATGCTGCAGCAGGGATCCTGGCGGTGAGTTGCAAGACCATTTTCAGGGTCGGAGTTTGCCCGGAGTAAAGAACTTGGCTGCATCTGAGAATCTCACTCGATTCCCGGATCCCACTTTTGGGAAATCCTACAACTCCGGAACCCCGATACATAGACACATTCTGTGAAGCCTTTTTCCGGCAAACCCACCCTGAAACTTACAGCCTAGAAATCTCCTGCTCCCAGCACCCCGAGGAAAGCAAAATACACCAAAAATCTTTAATGTCGCAAAATTTGCACAGTCACAGTAATGTGTTTCTTAAAACTGGGTCCAAGAACTGACACTCTAGGACCTCAACACATGGATCAGGGGTACCCAAGTGGGCTGAACCTTTATTAGTGAGCCTGGGTACCACTTCACCGTCACACTGTGAAGAGACAGTCGCGAATGGGACGGAAGTGTGTCCGCGATCGTAAAATGAGAAAGACCTCACAGATTGTCCAGTGACACTCCCAACGGAGTAAGTTAAGGAATCAAGACAGAAAGGCCCAAGTCTACGAGTCTGCTGACTGTAATAGCGAGGCATCATGGGGTGCACTTCGGGTTAATAAGAATCCCGCCCAAGTTGAAGTACTGAAGATAAATGGTGTGGAACCCAACACTGAAGGTACGCTGATGGAGAAAGGTCCAAAAGTCATCACCGCTAAAACAGAGTTGCTGTCTTCACAAGAAAAGGCCAAACAGTCACTGGCGAGTGTACGAAATGAGCTGACCGAGGTCAAGGCTCTTCTACAGGGTAAGGGAGACTGAGCACAAGAGGAAGAAGACTGAGATGCATCTTCAGGATATGCAGATCAAGGTCACAGAGTGGCAAAGAGTCCTGGCAGAGAGAGCTAATAGACAGCAGGATGCTCAGGAACCTTTGCAAGGAGGTTCACAACAAAAGTGGAGCTTCAACCTTAAACTCAAACTGACACAAGACAAAGAGGTAGTGAGGTATCAGTCTGCAGGCCCAGAAGGCCTAGTACTTGCCCCGAAGAAAAAAGTCTTCAACTGGAAGGCAAGGAAAAAGAAAAGATGGGTGTCAGATGTGTCTGACAAAAAAAGCTGGTGCACAGAAATAGTGCATGGGCCGCTCACAGGACAATGTTTCGCTGGGGGGAGGGATATGTGATACCCTCACTGTGCTCTAGGGGCTGGAACAGTGCAGTAAGTGTGCTTTCCAGTCCACAGAGTTAATTCCTCAAAGAGAAGCCAGCAGCAGCTGCTAACTAATGGAGTTAATCAGCCTGGTCTGAGTGAACAAGGAAGTGGTTTAAAATACAGACTGAAAGCTGCTATGCTGAGAGACTGTTTTCCCGAGAGAAGGGGGAGATAGAAAGTGCTCCCCAGCTGCGGAAGCTGGTACAGAGGACCTACAGAAGAGTTTCTCTGGGCTCAATGTGGGACCGAGTTCCCCTAGGAAGGAAGGACGTGAGGCCGTGCTGAAGCGGTGATGTCTGCTCCAAAGGACGTAGAGATAAGCAAAAACACTTTATTCTTCTATGCAGAGACTGTGTTACATTGTTGCATATGCTGGGGCATGTTTTGGCTTGGCAACCAGCTTAGCTGGCCATCCAGTTAGCAAGGGCTTAAGCTACAGTGTAGTTAGTTTTCTCTAAAGGGAATAGGTGTTATTTTTATGTTTTGTTTAGACATAAAGGAATGGTGGGCCTGTTAGCATATGATTTAATCCCTGTAAATAAACCCCATGTAAGAGAAGTATGGCGTTTCCTGCCTTTATCTGGGACTAAAAGATGCTACAATGTGGTGTGGGCATCACTGTGCATACAGGTATTACCTCTCTGGACATGTTTGTGTGTCATGGGATATCAGGTTCTACAACACCTTTTTATAACTGGGATCATTTGATTGAGCAAAACAAGATGGTAAAATAAATGGTAATTTATTTCTTATATAAGCCGAACACACAATGTTACACAATTCAAGATTAACACACTTACTGGGGATGGGGATAACGAATAAATCCGTTTCCGGAACGAAATTCCTTCAGATCACCTTTTTAGAGCACTTTCCAATGACCGGTAGTTACTCACAAAAAGTCCTGGACATCTGTTACTTTGCCACTGTTGGTGTGGCACTTGGAATTTGCCTAGAATCTTGGAAAACTGACAAATCTGAGCTGTGTCAGAGTTTTTAAAACCTCTCGTATATCTTCCCAGAAACCCTGCAGCCCAATCAAAAAACCTTAGCAACTTTCCTAGTAACCAATCTGAGACAGACAGGGTTTCCCACCTCCAAGTCTTTTCCAGGGGCAGGTGAAATATCCCTCTCTGCCCCTTCGCCCCCCACGGTGCGAGGCTCCACAGAGTCTGCATCTTGGGCAAAGGGTGTGATGTTGCCTTGTGTCAGGCCAGGATATGGGTGCTCCAGAATAATGACAGGGCCCCATCTGACCTAACACCTAGGCATCTCTGAGCCCTTTCAAGTATGGCTCTTGGATAGACCCAGCGGCGCCAAGCCTGGTAGCCATCTGTGCCTTCCGGAATCCATGACATAGAAAGCCCTCAGTTCATATACAGGTCAGCAATATCTATACGTATTAAACTATTCCCGTTTAATAAAAGATGTGGTGTCCTGTCTGCTGCGTGCAAAAAGTTATGAGTTCTTATTCTGGTGTCAGGAATGGAGTGAGTGTAAATATTCCCTTCAAATCACTAGCCTCAATCCTGGCACACATGAGAAAAATACTTTAAAACTTTTTAAAACACTGCAAATCTGCTCAGCTTCATAACCTTAGCGTGAGCAGCTTCCTGAAACCCTACTCTAGGGTCAGGATACCAGGGCATATATGTGGGTACCTGTGCTATACTGGGGGAGCCCTTTGCTATACTAAGGACTCTGTGGATACCTGCAGATATATTTTAACCCCTTCATACCCATTTACCTTGCCTTCATACCCATTTACCTTGTCTGGAAGATGCTACAGCAGGAACTCTGGCGGTGAGTCGTAAGAGCGTTTTCAGGGTACGAGGTTGGCAGAGTAATGCGCTTAGCTGTATCCGAGGATATCGCTCAATCTCCGGATACTACTCTTGGGGTATCCCCTAACTTACGGAACCCCGCTACATAGACACATTCTGCAAAGACTTTCTCTGCCAAACCCACCCTGAAACTTACAGCCTACAAAACTCCCGATCCCAGCATCGCCGGAAAGGCAAAAAGTCACAGAAATCTTTAATGTCGCAGAATTAGTATTCAGTTGCAGTAATATATTCTCGACATCTGGGTCCCAGAGCTGACACTCTAAGACCCTAACACACGGGTCAGGGTTAACCAAGTGGGCTTGACCTTTAGTATAAGCCTGGTTAACCCCTTCCCCGTCACAATGTGCATACCGGTATTACTGTACCTCTCTGGGTGTGTATGTGTATACCGGTATTACCTCTCTGGGTGNNNTGGGTTGTGTATGGGTATACCGGATTTACTCTCTGGGTGTGTATTGTGTTATACACGGTATTACCTCTGTGCGTGTATGTGTAACCGGATTACCTCTCTGACGTGTATGTGATACCTGTATTACCTCTTGGCGTGTATGTGTTATACCGGTATTACTCTCTGGCGTGTATGTGTATACCGGTATACCTCTCTGGCATGTAGTGTTATTACGGTATTACCTCTCGGCTGTCAGTGTATAACGGTTTACCTCTCTGGACGTGTTGTGTATCCGGTATTACCTCTCTGGGCGGTATGTGTTTATCGGTATTACCTCTTGGGCGTGTATGTGTATACTGGTATTACCTCTCTGGGCGTGTATGTGTTATCCGGTATACATCTCTGGGTGTTGTAGTGTTATGATACCTTGTGCGTGTATGTGACACCGGTATTCTCTCTGGACGTGTAATGTGTATTACCTGTATTTACCTCTCTGGACGGGTAGTGTATTATACGGTATTACCTTCTGGGCGTGTATTGTGTATACCGGTATTACCTCTCTGGCAGTTAGTGTAACGTATTACTCTTGGGCATGTATGTGTTATACCGGTATTACCTCTCTGGACGTGTATGTGTATACCGGTATTACACTCTCTGGGGTTGATGTGTTTATCGGTATTACCTCTTGGCGGTTGTATTTGTATTGGTATTACCTCTCTGGTGGTATGTGTATACTGGTTTACCTCTCTAGGCGTGTATGTGTATACCGGTATTACCTCTCTGGGCGTGTGTGTGTATACCGGTAATAACTCTCTGGGTGTGTATGTGTATACCAGTATTTACTCTCTGGGGTGTATGTGTATAACGGTATTACCTCTCTGGGTGTGTTGTGTATACCGGTATACCTCTCTGGGCGCGTATGTGTATACCAGTATTACCTCTGGAGTATGTGTATACGTATACCTCTGGGCGTGTATGGTTATACCGGTATTACCTCTCTGGGGTGTATGTGTATACGGTATTACCTCTCTGGATGTAGTGACCTGACAGGCTTGGGGAACAAGCATGGAGCAGAGAGCGGAAAGGTGTGTTTTCTCAGTGTGTATGTGTGTGTCTTGAGCGCATCACACCTTTCACCATTGGACCAGTATTTTTGGGGAAGCGCCTGGCCGCCCTAGACACAGTCCTTAATGCACTTTACTGCCCAATGTGCGTGAAACACATTTCAAAGCCATTATGCAATCCGGCACACGTACAAATGAATTCAATTTCTAGATGAAATTCCAGCTTCCTGTCCCTTTACTGCCACACACAAGGTTACAATTGCTTTGCTCACATAATTGCAGCAGAAAAAAAAAAAGGTCTGAATCTGTGAATCTCCTCATTCACGGAGGGTGAGCCCATGAACGCTTTATTCTCCCATTTTCCAACTATAGTTATCTTCCTGCGACGGGAATTGGAGCAGCACTTAGTGAGCGCTGAAGTTCCCCTGTAATGTAGCCTGATAGGGAATCGCATTAAGCTGCCACATGGAGGCGATGGTTACAAACGATAATTGCATTTCTGATGCAGTGAATATGCACAGTGTACGGTGATCCCTTTACAAGGTGACTCCGGAGACAGGATCGCCCGACCTTCCATCCACTGACGCATCGCTGCAGGTGAGCAGCAGCGTATTACATCTCCCACAATGACAGCATTTGCATTCTTACACTGGCAGCTGTTTCACAAACGCTTCAATATTTCGTTTGATTATGTATGGAGACGTGCTTCCCTCGCTCCTATCCCACGCAGTGAAAGGCACATCAGTAAACCCCTCTCCCTCAATGCCCCACGCCTCTGGAGTGCCCTTCCTTCAATATCTGACTGGCACCCTCTCTCTCCTCCTTTAAAACCACCGTAAGCACACCTCTTTAAGGCCAGTCCCACTGCAGGGACAAGAGCCACCCCCTCAATGGGGCCGGCCCCACACAAGGAGTGGCCTGCCGCTCTGGGCGGACAGTTTTTCCTGAAGACAGGAAAATTGGGCAATATTGGCCGACGAGCGCTGTGGCCACGCCCCCGGCGGCTCAAACCAATGAGGGTGAACCTGCCAGGTGATGTCATGGCCGCGCCCCTGCCATGCATCCGCTACGCCCCACCCCGGTTTCCCCCGCAGACCGGAGCCGCACGCGCCGCAGCCTGGCAGGCGCGCGTTGCAGCGCAGACAGCGGGGCGGAGCCTAATGCAGCAGATGGGACGCTCCGCGGATATACTTTATACCTCATGCATGACCGTGGCCCCATGCAGACACACTCTACCAGAACACCTTCCTATGTCTCTGTAAAATCTCCATATATAACAAATAGATTGCAAGCTCTTCGGGGCAGGACTCCTTTTTCCTAATATTACTTTATGTCTGAAGCTCTTCTTCCATTAGTGTTATATTATTATGTCACGTGTATTATAGCTGGGAAGGCTGTGTCATGGATGGCGCTAAAGATAAGACATTACATACCTACAACGACAGTAGTGGGGTAGCCAGTCTCATAATAAAGGTGAAGGCCGACTGGTTACCCCTGAAAACCGTGGGTTGTTCCTGTAGCACCATCCTGTGGTGAAGGCTCTAGGGGCTACATACAAACATGGAAACTATGGGACACTTAGGTCTAAGGGTGGTGTCACCACGGATCTTGAGCCCAAAGATAACTCTACGAGTGTGTGTGCTCACACTGGCCCGTGTGAGTATTTTGATAATATCTTTTTTTCCCTCACCATTGTCAACATCCGACCTTTGGTCGTGTTTATCTACTCGAAGACCTATATTACACGGGTGCCAACTAGATACGGCTATAGGAGATCACTCACATTAGGCCGTGTGAGATGAATATTAATCTATATGCAATAAGATATTGTTTTATCCACTCCCTTGCAGCTGATTTGTGTGTATGTGTGGTCTAATTGCCTTTTCATTCACATTTACATTCTCATGAGAGGCGAATTACTGTGAAAGAATCCATCCATTCAACGACAAACATCCAGGAGCAGTGAGAAAAAAAGGATCGGAAGAAAGAAGAACTGGTATGCGAAGAGAAGAACACGAATGCGAAAGAAACCTTGATGGGATAGAACTTACACAAGGCCGTGTAAGTGATCCATTTATTTATTTGCAAACCCACACATATTTATCACCATACGTGAGCTCCTCAACCATCCTCACTGAGGGGTTTAGAGGTGGTAGCACCTCATTGACCACCAGTGAAAACAAAGTACACTTCGACCTCATCTTTCCTCACGCTGTGCTCCCCCATCTCTCTTGTGTTCCATTTCTACCAGGGTCCTTGTAGATCCTGGTGGGGTTTTTTGGTCACACGAGGACATCCCAAGCGGATCATACTAAGGCGTGTATTATCACCTTCCTTACCATAATAGGACATTTTATACAAACCACGGTTAGATGATAGCGGCCGGGTAAACAACATCATAATCAGAGACACTCGTGCGGGCCCTTTAACGGTTTAATTGGGTCATCACATACCGGGTGCGCTCGGGTTCCGGGGTGGGAGGAGACAAGCAAATCGTTGTTCAGAAGGACTACTTGCTGGCAGCCTACGTAATGACGTCACGTCACGCCAGACCACACATCCACGCGGCTCCAGGGTTCTGTCTTGCGCGCCTCTGATCCCCGCATCTTGCTAGGCATCGGGAGGGCGTGCCTGTATGCGCCTGCGTTGGATTCAGTGTCCGTGCGTCCCATTGCTCGATGTGTGGCATAGCGTTGGTAGTCACTGTAGTGCTTTGGATGACTTGTCTGAGCTGGTTATTCTTCCGCACTTGCCAGGTAACCTATTTGACTGCGTCCCGGCATCATGAAATGACCGCTAGCTGCGGCACAGCAGGGGCACTCGACAGCAGGTAAAATGCACTCACCACGGGCGGAGTGAGCGAGTGCATTTGTCGAGCCTGTAAATAAATATAATATATATATAGATATATATATATATATATAATAATATATATCACTTTTGTGCTCTGTTTTATGTATTTGATAAGGTACAAAAATGGGACTGTGACAGCGGTGAAGTCAGTACTGCTAGTTATGCCTGGGAAACCTATATCTGAGTCCTTCATACACGCACTCAGAAGGTTAACCCAGGAATAAAGCTGGCAATCAGGAACTAAGCAGACACACCTGACAACCAGCTTGAGATATAAGGAAGCCATTGCTTACAATCAGATGGCTGCGTCATACCACAGCGCTTCCTATGCAGCTGCTGTGCAGATGGACTTCCACCCCTCTTACTAAAGGAAAGTATAAGACTTTGATATTGTTTCCTGAAATGTTGTGATATATGTTGATAGGCTGGTAAGGGAATATCCCTCCGCCTGCAGATAGGGTCTGGGAAAGTAAGTTAGCCTACAAAGGGATAGGGGTTTGTTATTTTGCTGCTATATTTTGTGTTGCCTTAAAGGACAGTGTGCCCAAATGTTACGTTCTACTGTGGAGAAATGAAACCACTTAACATTTGCTTAACTGAAGCTACACGTGTGGACTATTGACTGACCTCGCCTACAGGCCATCCTGCCACAGGGACCAAGACATCGATCTTATGAAACGTTCTGACTTCTTTGCATAAGTGTAGTTTAGTGCTGATGTACTTTACGGTGGAGGGTTTTTGCCGCTTTTTGTTTTACCACCATAACTTATTTATCATAGATCATTTAATGTTAAACACAGAACGTCTTGGAATATACAATTCCAGTTACAATGGAAGATTACAGAATAAAACATTAATTGCGCGCTCTTTCTGTACCTTTGTTTATTTCGGAATCCACGACATGTACAGGGCTGGAATCTGTGTAATGGTGTTTCTCTGCCAGGGAAATATCCACTTCTTCATATTGGGTTTTTGTAGTTTTACTCTTGTGTGTACTGACAACAGAATAGCAGACGCCCAGATGTGCCATGTGTGTTCCTACAGTTCACATCAAGCCCAAGGACTCGCCAGAGACTCCAGGCATCGCTCAATGTCTTTATACAGTTATACAGTGTAACAGTTTCCCTGTAACAGGACTAGAGCTTCATCTGTTTCTGAGACCCGGTAAAGTTGTCATTGGCTTTCACGTGTAGGTAAAAGATCCCTCATGGGGACACATTGTGATGTTTTTGTTTTTTTAATAGGTTTGAAGCAGGGGGTCTCCGGAGATGAACCACGTTGATGTCAGCTCCGGGGACCCCCCTGCTTCCCGAGATATCTCCGCCGGTGTGGCCGGTAACTCTGCGCAGTTTTAAATGTCCCGAAGTCACTGGGCCAATAGAAAGCTGTAAAGGATGACTGTCACGACTTCCCATCAGAACGGGGACATTTAAAGCCGCCATTTTGATAGCCCCGATTGGGCTGCTACTGGCACACATATGGCAGTAAGTATCTCTGGAATCAAGGGGTCCCGAGCTGAAATTAGCTCCAGAAACCCTCAATCTATATTAAAAATACAAGAAATATGTGTCCCCAGGAGGGCCTCTTAAAGTGACAGGAAATGGCTTGTGTTTCTATATGGCCTTTGTGTGGAAGTTTTCCCTGAGAGACCCCGTAGCAATTTGTGTAAGTGTGTATATATCACCTTACCTCCCTGTGCATGGAATGCAATGATCTGATTGTTAGCTCTTCAGGATAGGGACGATTGTATCTGCATTATTCTGTCAGTCGCATCTAGCATTGCTATACAAGAATCTTAGCAACAAGAATTCAACACATGTATCATTTATTTATATAGCGCCAACAGTGTGCAAGCCCTTTACAAAATTACACTAAATGGGATAAGCATAAGAGAGAATTACAACATAAGGCAAAGGGAGACACCGAGCAAAGAGCTCAAAGACTTCAACACCAGGATGACCTAAATGACTCAGTTCCAGGCTGAAGAACGTTCAGAATCTGGATCACAACCAACCTGTATCACCTTCAAACTAGGTTTATTTGATATAATGTATACCTTGTTCACCTAATGTAACTATGTATTTGTAACCATGTATCTGTCATCATAACTCTATGCCCAGGACGTACTTGAAAACGAGAGGTACTCTCAATGTGTTATCCTGGTAAAACATTTTATAAAACAACAAATTTATAAGAAGCAGTTGCTATTCAATGGGTCAACCAACTAAGAAGTTATTACAGGTACATTGATGACATATTCAGATCTACTATATTCCTCAAGTCTCTAAACATCTGGCTATCACTGAAACATCATTTACTGCCACAATAAGTGAATTTGCTTGATGACAAAAGGGACAGTCGCCAAAGGATCCCTTTATTTGTATGTCGATGTCTATATATGAAGTAACTGGTTACATTTGTTAACTCATTAAAGTTTAATTTGCATTACTTTGTATTTCCACCTTACTACACCTCGGGCTGTAGTTAGGAAAGTCAATTCTAGTAAGAGAAGGGCCACAAGTCAGGAACGGAAGGGTTTTTTTGTGCTAGGAGGACACTTTGCAGCATCAGAACTCAATCACAATCCCATCAATGACCAGGCTTCCATCTCACTGATATATAGCAAGCATTATACCCAGAAACAAACTTGATAAATTGCGTGTTGCTATGACTCAGAAGGGTGGAAGTTCACACCCTTACAGGATCATTCAGACACAATGGATACAATTCGCGTGAATGACCAGGAAAATTGCATTGGCGCTAGGATCTTCAAGAGTATCTGCCACAATATCACTGAAAATGGGGAGATACAATCTGCACTCCCCGACCCTCACAAAATACTGAACAATTCCTCACTGCCATTAATACTGGCACGCCATAATAATAATAATAAGAACTCCAGCAAGAGGGAATCTGCAGCCTACGTGTCTACCAATATGATCACAATAATCCCCCCACCACAAATGTCCTAAACATATATAAACAATAAAACGAAGGCATGTTTTGTTGAGAATAAAACATAATATTGTACATATTAATGGGACACAGAAGAAAAGGCCAGTTAATTGTTTTCTTTTGGGCTTTAGTTTTGCAAAAGAAAGATGATTTATTATTGCATTTGTAGCACCCTGCTAGAATTCATTATCCTGCATGTCTGTCCAGTCCTGATAGCTGCAGGCAATGTAGGGGTTAAATCCTCACCAGGTCTCAGTTATTTAGAGTAAGCTGCAGCATGTTGGGGAGACGTGCGGAGGCTGGGCGCATGGCGCGGTCCACAATGCCTTAAAGCAATGATCGCCCCCATAGACCGCGCATGCAACAAGCGAGGGTGCGAGAAATCAGTTACATTGATTCCACGGCGCGACGGGCAGGTAACGTGAGCGGTTCGCACAATGAGGGCGAACCAGCTACGTGACGTCACGGACACGCCCCCCACACACCCCCCGTCGCGTCTAGCCTGGTCAGAAAACAGCTCAGGCTAATACGGGGTGACATTACGGCCTGCGCACGCGCCTCCACAACATGGCCACAAGCCTAAGTGTCTAATATGTTTCTCTATAAAGGTACAGTTAGCTTGCCTTTTATCTAGAAGTTGCTAGAAGGTCACATGGTTATGGTGTGATTCTTTAGCACATGAATCTGTCCAGTTACTGCAGTGGGTTATTGTTCACACTCCTGGGTATATACTGGTGGGGGATCCATCATTTGTAGAAGACCCCAACTACCGTCAGGAGACTCCATTTAACATCCGGGGGATTCTATGGAGGTCTCCCAGCTATCCTAGCATGTAAGTAGGACACCTTTATTGGTTTCCATTGCTAAAGTGCCTTTCCAAGTTAGGAAGGTCCTTAGGAACCTGCATCCAGTAACCTACTCAAAAGTAGTGAGTAATCCCTAGGCAGGGCTTTGAAAGAGATGCTCAGGGGGCCTTATAGGAGTTTCAGGGGTAACTCCCTGCTATGTCCTAACAGGGCAAGCGGCTCTCTGGGAGACTGAGCATGACTAATCTCATAATAAGAGGGAACTGAATTATAAAGTTCAACAGTATTGAAAAAACTGTCCTGATTAAAAGAGTGCCTCTTCAAGAATATGTATGATGGATATGAAGATGGTCTGCTCAGTAAACGTTCCTGGTTTCTGTACAATTAATTCATTATCCCCATACAAGCCAGTGCGGATCCATCTATCCGAGATGCACCTGAAAACTGTCCTGTTGATGCAACCAGGTAAACCGCGGATCACTTACACCCTTCTTCAGGTCCACACCCTGTTTAAAGTGCAAGAGACTGTTGATATCCTCTCTTTTTCACTAATTTCCCTATGCCCCTTGCTGGGGGGATTGTGGGGGGGGGGGGGGGTTACACATTCAGCGTTACTATTATCTTTTTCTCGGCGGTCACTGTGCATGCCGGCAGCTTACGGAAATCTAACATGGCCCAAAACCAACAGGTCTTCTGTGTCCTCTTCTGTGCCAAGAAGCAGGAAAAGTCTCATTAGTTCTCGGTCAGCATGTCAGCTAATCAATGGACATTTGATAAAAACCGGAAGGGCAGAAGTGAAAGTTCAGGTTAAATTCAGCCCCATTTTTGTGAATGTTTTTTAACCTTTAAGCCAGTTAAAGGATGTCGCTGCAAATATCGGAACATATGATGCGGTGGGTTCTGGGGTGGAGCATCGCGGTGGGTTCTGGGGCTGGAGATCGCGGTGGGTTCTGGGGCTGGAGATCGGGTGGGTTCTGGGGTGGGAGAGATCGCGGTGGGGTTCTGGGGCGGAGATCGCGGTGGGTTAGTGGGGCTGGAGATCGCGGTGGGTTCTGGGGATGGAGGATAGAGGTGGCGGTTATGGGCTGGAGAATAGCGGGGTGGGGGTGGCGTGTATTACCTCTCTGGACGTGTATGTGTATACCGGTATTACCTCTCTGGGCGTGTATGTGTTTATCGGTATTACCTCTCTGGGCGTGTATGTGTATACTGGTATTACCTCTCTGGGCGTGTATGTGTATACCGGTATTACCTCTCTGGGTGTGTATGTGTATACCGGTATTACCTCTGTGCGTGTATGTGTACACCAGTATTTCCTCTCTGGACGTGTATGTGTATACCTGTATTACCTCTCTGGACGTG